>JNEV01001181.1:0-77140 GCA_000697495.1 Saksenaea oblongispora B3353
TTTTTTTTTTTTTTTTTTTTTTTTTTTAGTGTGGGTGATGAAATGATGGTAAACGATAAATGGTAGAAACAAGAAAAATAGTCTAACGATAAATGAATAACAAAAAAAAAAAAAAAAAAAACCAGGCAACAAGTTTAAACGCTATTATGAACTGCGGTTCTCGTCATAGCACGCGGTTTTCTGTTGCACGACCCAAATTTGTGTCAAATGGCTCCCAGATAATAGACCACAAGAATAAAGTTCGTAGCATTATCACTAAAATCCAATCACGATGAAGGGTGATCGCAGTGCCAGCTTTGTGGCCCAGCTCTATCCTTTTTGTTTTCAGCTAAGATCGTCGTCTGCTCTGAGTATTCAAACAGTAGAATATGGTAATTCTACATGCTCATTTGCATTAATGGTACAACGACACCCGTATCTTTGACAATCACCATTTTCACCTTACTAACCCGTTCCTGCGGACAGTAAGAGTGTTCACAATTGTATAAATAGAGAGCGGTTTAGCGGCTAGAGACAACATTATCCCACAACACATCCTCCCTTCCTATCCTTACTGATCTACTATGAAGGCCTCAATCTTGCTCTCTGCCGCCGCTCTCGGTCTTTCTCTCCTCGCCTCTCCCGCCGTCGCCGCTCCTACTGTGGATGCCTTGCCTCCAATTATCTCAAGCCGTGTCAACTTGCCTACCCCCCTCCCTAAGGCTGACTTGAAGGCCGAAGAAAAGGCTATCAAGAAGAACGGTGAACTTCCTGAGGGTGTTGAACAAAAGGGTGGTTTTGCCTTGAACGGAACTGAGGCCATTGCTTCTCTCGAGGCCAGAGCCAGCTTGCCTGTTGCGACCAGCGAAAAGGTTGACACTTTGATGCACTACGCTCAGGTCTCTGCCAATGCTTACTGCCGCTCCGTTGTTCCTGGTAACGCCTGGGACTGCAAGCACTGCCAGCCCACCATCCCTGATGGCAAGCTCATCACCACCTTCACTTCTCTTCTCCTCGATACCAACGGTTATGTTATCCGCAGCGACGAGAAGAAGCAGATTGACTTGGCCTTCAGAGGCACCAACTCCTTCCGTAACTTTGTTGCTGTAAGTATCCTTTTTTTTTTTTTTTTTTGGTATTACATTAGCTAATATTCTGGATCAGGATTTCGATTTCCTTTCCATCACATATCCTCCCGTCAAGGGTGCCAAGGTCCACGGTGGCTTCTACAAGGCTTACCTTGAGGTCGCTGAAAAGGCTGTGACAAACATGGTCAAGCAGTTGGAGGAGTACCCCGACTACAAGGTTGTCGTCACTGGCCACTCCCTTGGTGGCGCCCTCGCCGTTCTTGGTGCCTTGGACTTGTACCAGCGTGACAAGCGCTTCACCAAGGATAACATGAAGATCTACACCTATGGTAAGCACAAGAAATAGCCGATTGAGACAGTTTGCTAATATTTCTACGCGCAGGTGGTCCTCGTGTTGGTAACCCCGATTTCGCTTACTACATTACTGGTACTGGCATTGAGCTGCTCCGTACCGTCAATGATCGCGACAGTAAGTTACTAGTATACATATGGTAGTCGTTCTAACTAAAATTTTGCAGTTGTTCCCCATCTCCCTCCCCAGAGCTTCGGCTTCTTGCATCCTGGTGTTGAATACTGGATCAGAGATGGCAAGGATGATGTCAGTAAGTATCGATGACAAAAAAACGTTTAGGATTTGTGATCTCACTCCAATTTGCAATAACAGAGGTCTGCGAAAACAACCTGGAAACTAGCCTTTGCTCCAACTCCATTGTTCCCTTCACCCAGCTTACTGACCATCTTGCTTACTTCGGTATCAACGAAGGTCTTTGCCTTTAAGTAGCAAATAGCATTAATAGCACAACTTATTTATTGTACGATTGATTCGTACCACTTGTTTCTTTAATAAAGAAATAACTTTTAATACAAACTATGTGTTATGTTTACGAGTTACCAAAAATCTGGGAAGAATAATATCTGAATTTACCGCTCCCTTTTCTTTTTTTTTTCTACTAACGCAAAATGCGTAGCTTCTGCTAGTAAACGCTCAATTGAATCCAGTATATACAAGCCCTGCTAGAACGAGGTAATAGCCATAAAGCTTATTTCTAGTAGGTTTCTTAGAATTGGTGTCATGATTTGTAGCAATGTTTTTCCCACAGTAGATTTGTTAGGCAACAGTTTAGTCATCCCACTGGTTATTTGACTGAGGGCAAAATTAACCACCCCGTGCTACCAAAACGGGTAAATCTCTTTGTCAAATATTCTCACGTACAGGACGGTGAACAAAAGAGAAGAAATAGAGGTTTGAGGATTAAGAAATGGAAAATATATATGTTAAGTAGATGATCTTACAGTATGTAAAAAATGCACATGCACAAACATTGTAAGGGCCCTGAAAAAATACACGTCTAAATTTTACTATAAACGCTACAATAATATCAAACAAGAATAACAGAAAAGAGGGAAAGAATCAAGCTTAGGTTCCATGAATTAATTGTCCTAACCAAAAATATAAAAGTAAACACGCCTATTTGGTATATTTTTATCTTTTAACTGAGTTGCTGTTCTTCTTTGGCATGCACAGCCCCCCAGTATTTATGGCACTGATTTGTGTATCGTAAAAATACCGACGGTACCCGGTGCAATAAATATTCTCAATGTTCTTCTTGCCGGTCTATCCGCCCAGTTCCGTGGAATAACGCATGCGATCAACCGAATCATGCAGGTTTTCTATGATAATCATTCCTGTTTCCCACCATGGTTTCAGAGAGGTTATACAAACATTTGCCGCCAAATTTCCGCCACTGGCCGACTATTTTAGCTCAGTACGCGAAACGCTTTTGGGATAGCGACCACACCAATTTTTTTTTTTTACAGAACAAACGTTATCTGGTACCACATCCGCCTGAATATGAAGCTATAAATCTTTTAGTAGCACTCCATGTTACTTTACGCGTGCTTCATTGCGTGTGTAGCACGGCTGAATATATATGCGCCGATCGGAGTGTTTATTTCATTTGTTTTCGGGACCAGAAGCGTGCACCTATGCAAGTCAATGCCGACATGCCCATCGATGGCGTCATAGTTGACCCATTAGCTAAATAGTTCCAAAGTTAAGTAGCAGCAAAAGTGGAAGATTCCGTACGTCGGCTGGATAGAATTACACTGTTTGTGTTGTCAATTGCAGAGATCAAAGTAAAACAAAGGGATTGGTTGATGTTACACTTGTGGAACGGAAAAGTAGTAGTTACACCACAGTCCCTGGAATCAGCCACAGACCAATGGATCTTCTTGACCCTGTTTTAACATCCTGATCGTAAAATGAATTCCAACCCGCGGTATTTCAAGTTTCGTTTTTTTTCGCGAGTCTGACAACAATGTCGTTGCTTATTTTGGGGACATTGGTAAAGTATGGGAACTACACATGCACACATTGCATTGATCGTACTACGTGCGTTTCATCGATAGATACCAGAGTTTCCATGGTTTGATAGAAGCAATTGATGAGAAAAGAATATAAATATGAGGATTGTAGACGAAGGAAATCAGCAACAAACCCATTCCGATTCCTTTCCGATCTCCTAATGAAACTCTCCCTCTTGCTCTCCACTGCAGCCCTAGGCCTTTCCCTTCTCGCTTCACCAGCCGTTGCCGCTCCCACGGTTGACGCTTTGCCTCCGATTATCCCTGGCCGTACAAACCTACCATCCCAACGCCCTAAGGCCGATCTGCATGCTGAACAAAAAGCAATGGAGAAAAACGGTGACCTCCCTCCTGACGTTGAACAAAAAGGTGGCATGGCCTTGAATGCTACTGAAATCCCTGCCGGTCTTGAGATCAGAGCAAGCCTGCCAATTGCCCCCTCCTCAAAAGTGAATGAATTGATCCATAGCACTTACCTTTCCGCCAATGCCTACTGCCGCTCTGTTGCTCCAGGTGGAAAGTGGGACTGCAAGCATTGCTTGCCCACCGTTCCTAAGGGCGAACTTGTTACCACCTTCAAGTCGCTCTTCTACGACACCAATGGCTATATTCTCCGTGATGACGGCAAAAAGCAAATTGATTTGGCCTTCCGTGGTACTAACTCTTTCCGCAACTTTGTCGCTGTAAGTTCTTGAATTCAGCGTTGTCTTTGACCGCTTACTGATATTTTATCATAGGACTTTGAGTTCCTTTCTACCAAGTACACTCCCGTTGATGGCGCTAAAGTTCACAGTGGCTTCTACAAGGCCTACCTTGAAGTTGCTGAGAAGGTCGTCACTAATATGCGCAAGCAGATGGACAAATATCCCGATTACAAGGTCGTTGTCACTGGCCACTCCCTCGGCGGTGCCCTTGCCGTTCTTGGTGCTTTGGACTTGTACCAGCGCGACGAACGTTTCAGCAAGGACAACATGGCCATCCATACTTACGGTAAATACAGGTTATTTTGAAGATATCAATCACTAATACCATTATTTACAGGTGGTCCTCGTGTTGGCAACCCTGACTTCGCTTACTACGTCACTGGCACTGGCATTAAGTTGCTCCGTACTGTTAACAACCGCGATAGTGAGTATTAAGAGCTTGTATCGACGTTTTTGTATACTTATCGCGTTATTTTCTTAGTTGTTCCCCATCTTCCTCCCCAGAGCTTCGGCTTCTTGCACCCTGGTGTTGAATACTGGATCAGAGATGGCAAGAATGATGTCAGTAAGTATCGAACGAAAAAAAAAGTTTAGGATTTGTGATCTCACTCCAATTTGCAATAACAGAGGTCTGCGAAAACACCTTGGAAACTAGCCGCTGTTCCAACTCCATTGTTCCCTTCACTCACATCTTCGATCATCTTGCCTACTTCGATATCAACACTGGCTTGTGCATCTGAAATGTCTCCAACTAGTATGGATGTAAATTAATGTAATCATTCACCCTTTATTTATTGTGATTGCTCCACTCTGCATTTATTCTATATGTAATAAAATTGCAACGTGCGTTTGCTATCTTCTTCAACTATTTTTTATGCATTCAATTCACTCTATTTTAGCGTGCTTCTTGGTGTGATATTTTCAGAGTTTGAACGAACCAGTTTGGCTCCTACGAAAACAACTCAGATTTAATCTTAAACGTGGCAAGATATTTTGATTCACGGAGAATGAATTAAATTTGGGTGGATGTTTGTAGAGGTCGGCTTTCGTAAGCCATCAACTTTTCCGCTACCCCTCTCCTTAGAGACGATAACACCTACTATATTCCATTTGCATGTCAACAACCCTTTCTCTATCACCAGCGGAACAACTGTCTAACCTTTTCTTTAGGATTACCCATCCTGGATAGTGAATACAACTTTTATGTCAAGTTCGGTACTATCGGCATACTATTCATTCTTTTTTGGGTTCATTTATGATGTCCGTTTCATCATTACCTTTATTTAGATGCTATCTAACTCCATTTAATTGATAGCAGCCGTTTACCCTCGTTTCGCTTATCGGAATAGTTATTCGCCGCTAGGAGCCGGAATGGAGTATTATTACTGCCGCTATATAGGCCTTTCCGATAGCAATAGCGCGTATACCAAAACCGCAGCCTTCATGCACTCGCAACGTTACATGCTAATGTGAAGCACGTTGTGGCACCCCTCTTTGTACTTCATGGCTGGTAGACAATCATAGGTATGATGCATATTCCAAAGACCTATATTCCGCCCAGTGGCCGAACCTCCTAGATCTTTAGATTAGTACATTCCTTTTTTTTTTTTTTCATAGAAACTGGGCTAGAGCGGGTACGTTTTGATACCGCGGTGTTCACGGCCATGCAAATTTTTACCGCGACGTCGCATACGCACGACGCGCCAAATCGACAACCGAGTGCTTCCCTGGCCACAACTAACCGATATCCTCCGAACGATTGATCACCTCTGCAATCCTCTCGACTAACCAATCACAGAGACTCCGTGCAACCCCGCGGCGGACCCAAATCACCTACCGCATGTCTCTTCTTCGTCTCTTCTTCGTCTCTTCTTCGTCTCTCTCTCTCATTTTCTCTCACTTTCTCTCTCGCGGTCTTTCCATTTCTCATGACATCGTCTAGATCCCTGTAGTCTTTCTACCTTCATCCTGCCCTCTAATTCTTCTTTCCCTTTGATTTTTCTTTTTTTTTCTTTTTTCCCGACTTTTCTGCTGAGACCATGCTAGAGCGAGCATATGCTAGAGCGAGCATATTTTAATAATGGAGCAGCTATGTAATGCTGAAGAGAAATAAACTTTCACCCTAATGTCGTGAATCGCAAAACGTTACAACATAGTTCATACTCAAGACGATATTTCACGGCGCCATTAATTTTGGAAATAGCGTTAATACGATGTATATTGTATCACTATATGATTTTGGTTGACTTATCTCCTATACTGCTCTGTCCTTACCAAGAACCAAGCATAATATAGGTTCTTTGGGAATACTAGGAAAACATGACTTCAACGGCTTGAACACCATGATGACCTCAGCCGCATAGTTTTCTGGTAGCTAAACCGCTTTGCTATTTGTTTAAATCCAACAGTAATGCCTTTTTGCTTCAAATGTACGGTATGATGGTTCTCTAGAACTTATCACATTTTCAACTACAGTTGACGTAAATCACGCTTCTGCAAAAAAACTTTTTTTTATTTTCAGTGGGCTACTTATGCTGCAACGATCATTGAGAAGTTTCGTCAGAGGCTTTTATACGACTTTGATCTTTTTTTGTCATGATTTTTCATTCATAGCTGTATTTCCTTGTCAATTGAGATCCCAACCGCAACTCTTCCTAAGTCTCCCTATTCGACGATAGTTGAACCTGACAACCGTATTTTTTTTCTTTCCAAATGAAATCTCTTTTTTATGAAAATTGCGTGTTGTACAGATCGTGATGAGAGTAGATGAGAGATTGCAAGGAATGCAATTCTTTTTATGCACATTTTCCATAGCTCGTTGCAAAGGTGTCTCTAGTATAACGTGAGCTTCTGCATACAGTCTGTTTTATATAGCATCATTATGTTAAAATTATGAATTCTTTGAGGAAGAAAAAAAAGGATGGTCTATCTTGTTTTGTATCCTGCAGTGATGGGTGCGAGCGCTGGATTCTTTATGAAGCTCACACAGCAACTTGGTGAAACAGTTGCAGACTCCGGCTAGAACTCAGCTTCCCACATCTATTTGAAGCGGTGTAACGTTTAGCGATCTATCTACCCTGCCTCTATGCTATGTTTGGGATTCGATTGTTTGTGGAATGAAGACAGCGCAGTGGCGCGCGTGAGGTAGGAAAACGATTATCCAATAATTTGCAGCAGAAAAACTGGGTGCAAATGACGAGTCCCATTGTAGCATGAGTTGCTGTATATATATGCTGAATTTCTATCTTGTCCAGCAGTCTACGTTTTTTGTGTTCCCTATAGTACTTTGAATACCTACAAGTCATAACCCCTCTGTACATGGTCAACATTTAGCTTTCAACATTAAATGTCTCGTCATTCTTTTGTAACTTCTGTCCACCTTTCCGATTCTTCAATCTTGTCATCGCCTTATACCAACGAAACATATCAAAAAATCAATATAAAGGTGCAGTATTCTTTTCTTCTCTTGATAGCTAAAGTGTTTCCCCTGCAGGGAATTGTCTCTGAAGGAGGGGAGGGCCACAGAATGGATGTGATCTGCTAGACTCAAGCCATTCTGCAGATCCATCTTCAGCCCCTATTTTGCTCCTCTTTTTCTTTTAAGTAGCTTTAAATCTAACCTTTATCTTTCATCTCTTTTTTTTTTACAGAAGAGCATGGAACCGGATAACCAGATTAAACAAACTTTGTTTGAGGAACCTGTCAACCTTTATGATTTCCATCCAATTCATCCACAAGATACCCAAACTCCAACTACGGATTCCTGTTCAACAATATCTCAAGCACATCACTCCGTTCCTGGATCAAGACGGCATTCCATTGACCGGAATAACTTGGCTGATGCTAAACTGGAGACAGAAAAGTCAGACTTAAGGTATGTACATCGTAACATAAAGATAGATGGTGATAATGTAGCTCTAAACCCAGCTTACCATTAACTGCTGTCAATGATTCTGTTGGCGCTTTTTGCAAACCTTCTCACAGATCCAAGACCATTGATGTGGATACTATGCAGCACACTAACCATATCAAGCATCCAGTATCCGTCGACAACACATCGCCTGCATTTGCAGTTTTGGACACTCCTACTTCGTTATCAATTAGACCAGAATCATTTAATCAGCATAAACTTTTGGATGAAGATAGCTATTCATCAGGTACTGTTTCTACGATTTCAGTCAGCTACAGATATACCGTTGGTTCTGGATGATGATTAATAGTTGATTATAATTAGGTCTTACGCCGCCATTTCAAACCACCCCATCTCAGTTACCCAAAAACGCTTCCTATTTTGACCAGTTCGCGGGTTCCACCGAAAATATATCATCATTTGTGTATAACGACGACTATGTAGGCTTGGTAAGTTGTGACAATACATTTGCATTGGGAATTCGTGTTTATGGTAGTGTAGTTCTCGTCATCTTCTGCCCTTGACTTGCCATCATCAATGCGCAAGAGCTCTGCACGGAACAAAAGTTTTGAATCTCTGCGAAGCAAATCGTGGGCCCAATATCTTGAGAAGCCCAATGGTCCCTTGTTTAACCATGGACCACCTGAAGACTCTCTCCCTAATGCACGTGCTCAAGCAGCCTTTTATGGCCCAGCAAGACGATATTCATATGGCTGGCCTACAACAAAGGACGTGAAGGACGACCGATTCGATCATTTTGCGGCTGACATGCGGATGAAAAACCGGCTTACCGCGTCACAATCGTATTCGGATCTTCATACGGCGGCATCGAGACAGTGCCCTGGCAATGCGCCATTTAGCACTTACAATACAATAGCAGATTCAGGAAGGGATTTTCCCTTGATCCCTTGTCAGCAATATCAGCAGTTTGGATTTTGTCCACGGGATGATCACTGCCCTTATGCGCACATCTCTATTCCACTAATCAGCGGGATTCCATCACCTTCACTTTTGCATGCAACACATGCAAATACTTCGGCAACTAGTCAAATGGGGCTTCCAGAGCAGGCTATGCCGTTTAACACAGCCGCTTTGTGCCAACAGTACGCGATAAGTCCATTATTAAATCAGGCTTCAAAATCTCCAATGTCCTACCTTTTAAAGAACGCTCAGATGTTCAACGCTTGTATCACCTCGCCTGCGACTACCTATCAATTCCGAGCTTCTTCTCCTGTAGCTAAATTGGAAAGCCCGGATGTACCTCAGCAACGACGTTCTATTAGTGAACAGGAATCGACGCGATTTGTGGGTGCAAAGCTGGAGGATTATTTGGGAAAGCTTTATGAACTTTGCAAGGACCAAAATGGTTGTCGATTTCTACAAAAAAAGATTGAAGAACAGAATGGGATATATTTACAAACAATATTTGATGAGATCCATATCCATTTAGTAGAGTTGATGACCGGTAAGTTGTTTCTTCAACAGGGCATGCCTAATCCTTCTTTTTGTAGATCCATTTGGAAATTACTTGTGCCAAAAATTACTTGAACGCTGCAATGAGGATCAACGAAGCGCTATTGTCAACATTGTTTCACCAGAACTCCTCGTAATTTCTCTGAATATGCACGGCACACGTGCGGTTCAGAAGCTTATTGAGTATTTGTCAACTACCGAGCAGGTTGGTATCGAGATAGCTGCCGAATATTTCGAGTTGATTGTTCAACGAAACTCGTTCAAATTTAGATTAAAACGGTGACGGTAGCATTGAACCCCAATGTAGTTGAGCTTATCAAGGATTTGAACGGAAACCACGTCATTCAGAAGTGCTTACACCGTCTGCCTCCCGAGCATAATCAATTTGTCTATGATGCAGTGTGTGCAAACTGTGTTACTGTTGCCACCCATAGACATGGCTGTTGTGTATTACAGCGCTGTATCGATAATGCATCAGATGCACAAAGGGTAAGTACATAGTAAGTCGTGTAGCTGATCCTGTTGTTGATAAAATATTAGACGCAACTGGTGAATGAAATTACGCGCAGCGCGTTACCACTAGTCCAAGATCCATTTGGGAACTACGTTGTTCAATACGTGTTGGATCTAGGCGATGTAGCATACTCTGATGCTCTTATCCAACGTTTTTTTGACCATACTTGTTTTCTATCCATGCAAAAATTTAGCTCCAATGTAATTGAGAAGGTAAGAAAAATTACACACTGGAAAAAAAAACGACTTAACAACCTTGCAGTGCATACGTGTTGCAGAACCAGAAACAAGACGATCACTTATTGCCGAACTTATTGATCCAAATGCTATGGAGAGGCTTTTGCATGACTCTTTTGCCAACTACGTTGTTCAGACCTCGCTGGATTATGCTGATGCAGACCAACGTGCTCAGGTTAGTTACATGAGTAGTGGGTATAAATGGCTGACAAACAGCATTAGCTGGTTGAGTGCATTCGGCCGTTGCTACCAGCTATTCGCAGTACTCCATATGGCAAGCGCATTTATAGCAAAATTTACCGCGACCAGCAACAGCAGCAAACGCAAAATCGACAATATCGCCAGCGACCTCCCTTTGGTAACTAGTTTCATTATGCGGGCGTGTCGAGGCTGGTTGGAACAACTTTAAGATGGTTTCGTACTGGTTGCTGGACATCCTCCGAAATATAACAATATGGGCATGATTGGGAACGTCAACGCTTATCCAAATCACTGTGATGTATCATTTTCAGCACTCTGTTAAATATTCTTGTACTTTTCCTAATTATGCTGCTCTAGTTTGTGACCTTTCTTTCTTCCTTCCTCTACATGCACCCGTTGTAGTACGTACATTAGCAATCCATCGTTACTATCCCTTGTCTTTTAGTTCAATTTCAATCTCATTCTTCTGCGAAGCTGTATCATTGTTTCCCAAAACAAGTCATAACTTTATGGGTTCCCAAGTGCACGAACTTGTGACAAACCAAATAACAACTGCTATTTTTATCTTTTTGTGTTTAAACATTCTTTAACAACTTGTGAATATGATCCATATGCTTGAGTTTTAGGCTACCTTCAAACAAAAAGCTCATTGTTTTTAGCAATTAGATATTTTCCCATAGTATTAACTCTACTTTTTGTCGAAAGAAAAGAAATAAAGCTTATACATTATGTCAACGTAGTATTTCGACAGTATATTTTGCAATAAGACTACTTTGGATTCCCTTTTATACGTCTGTACTGAAAAACAAAAATTGGTATCCTAATTGGTCAAATATGCTTTTACTCGCTTTTGTTGTATACAAGAATCTATATGATCAGAACGGAATTAGTAATTAGGGGTTCGCTCCCAATGTCTAAAGAACAGGGGTAGGGGGGGTAATGCTATTAATGCTTCTCCTTAAGAAATAAACCATAGGCTCATGTATCTTCATATTGATCACAAGAGAACAGCACGTCTCATATTACTTACGACTGTATTATTTTAAAAAAACGTTTATGTGACAACACTACAACAGATGGTGACTATTATCTGTATTTCTTATCTCATGGTGTCCTCTATTTCTGACCTTACTGAATTATTTATAATTGTTTATGAAGGCAGTTAAAAAGCATTTACACTCATTTCCTGACCAAAAACTCGCAGTGATGCGATTTTTTTTTGTCCAAGTCGCTGTTCACTCGGAATCACTAAAGATAAAAGAAAAAAACACAGAAGTATATGCATCTTCTAGTAGTCTTGGCCGATACACGTAATGTGATGGATAACGCTTTGTTTCTCTTTGCAAAATACCCGACCGTTTTTTGTCAGTGAATTTGGAATAAAAATGGCAAAAAGCTCGCAAGACTAGACGCTAGTATCTGTCTACAAAATTATTATTGAGTACATTGTTCAAAAATACCAGTGCCCGCATTCTGATGGAACTAGAATGTATGGATCATCGTATTTTCTGTACGATGTAGATCTTCCCTATTCACAGTATAACGGCGGTCAGACCATATGCCACATGCATAAGATCAACGCTAGATTCATTAAGGGATAACACATAAATAACAACACATAACAACGCATGCATACACAGAAATTTCCTTTAACTACCATACCTTAGGAATACCAACTATAAGAAACTTCTTTGATTCAGTCTCGGAGGCTTTACCTTGTTTGTTTTCTTACTATCGTATCTCTATATCACATTTACTGTGAAAGCTTCTGCTGTATCAATAACTGTTGTAATCGCAAGTTTTTGATCATCTGAACTAAATGATCAAAAATGGACGCTGACCTACATTCATAAACAATGCATTTTCAATCTCGTTTTTCAATTTTGTTAGGACAACTTTTCGATTTTGCCCTTTGCTTCCTATACCTGCCCCTGTACGGAGATGTATTATCAGCTATGCAACAATGATTTGTTTATGCATGTGATTATCGTTTATCCACAACTATCATAGTGTACTTCTGCTATGATATGGTATGCTGGCTAATCAAACAGTAATATATCACTGAATTGGAGATCACAGACTATAATTTCAACGGTAATAACGAAGCTTGCCGTGAAAGAAATATTCGCAATTGATGCCGCATCAATTGCGCAAACATACACACGCACACACACAGACAATTAGAGGGCTCCATCTTTCGTTTACCTAAATAAACGTAAGAAAGAGTCTCAAAGGATTTCCTCTATTACCTCTGCAAAATACAAATTTTTTATAGGATATCTTGCATGGATCTGGCTGTGAACTATTTATCAAAAAAAAATTTCCACATCCTAGAAGTTATTTTGCATATAATACTATTATAATCATAAAATTGTCGTAATTGTAGGACGGCTAGAAGAGGTCAGTGGAACCGTCCTTTATCAGATATTATCCTTCACTACGATCGACAATAACCTTTAGACACACGTGACCGTGATTCACAAAGCCAAAAGACAGTGCTTTATTCAAAGGCGCTTTGCACCTTTTATAAAGGTCAGTCGTATGCGCAAAAGGCATAGTCGGATAAACTTTTACAATCGGGCCAAGTCCCAAAACAGCAAGCTCCTTGTCATTTTGGTGATCATCCAGATTCGTTAATATTACAAAAAAACGTCGCTCAGCAAACTCACACCATATCTTCTAACGTTCCCATAATATTCTTTTATGAATACTCATCCGAAGGAGCGTTGTTACAGTTAGTCCTAGAAAATATATAAATATCCTCACGATCGCATACAAAATACTGTAAATTATCTTACGTTCACTCTATATTTTTCTGTTATCCTTGATCCCAACGGGTTTGACCGTTCTCAGGAAGAAGACCCAGATCAAGGATTCATATTGTCGTCGTCTGACTTCCCCTTGTCGGTTTTAAGGACCGATCCGATGAACCAGCTTTCTGATAAAGATTTGCCAAGCTGAAATATCGGTCGCTGGAAAGACCTTTTGGTACCTTGATGACTACGTCAATTAGTCAAGCAATTAGTTAGGTACCAGAAGGTATAAATAGAGTTTTTATTTTGTAACAATAAAAGATAACTTTCGATTATTATCTTTCGTTGTTTGATTGATTGGCTTTTATTCTGACATTAGGCGCAACGATCGGCTTCGTATTATAAGTGATTCAGTTGGTGCGTAGGAACCCAGTGTCGTCGTCGGTCTCCTTGTCCGATTTCAAGGACCGACCCGATGAATCAGCTTTCTGACAAATCTTTGTCAAGCTGAGACATCGGTCGCTGGAAATACCTTTTGGTACCTTGATGACTACGTAAATTAGTCAGACAGTTAGTCAATCAATTAGTCAGGTACCAAAAGGTATAAATAGAGCTTTATTTTGTAAACAATAAAAGATAACTTTCGATTTATCAATCTACGTCGTTTGATTGATTAGTTTTTGATTCTGACATTTGGGCGCAACGATCGGCTTCGATTTATAAGTGATTCGTTTGGCGCCTAGGAACCCAGAAAACGACACCAGTAAAACGACAATTGGGTATTTGATCCAAAACAGTAGCTGTGAGTTGACTTTACGAAAAAAAAAAAATTTTTTTTCTAAAAAAGGGACCACCGTGGTTTGAACACGGGACCTTGGGATCTGCAATCCCCTGCTCTACCACTGAGCTATGACCCCTGAGCTGGCAGATCACGTGTATAATAATATATATGATTATGTAATACGTAAATTATAAAAATTTATTTTAAAAAATAATATAAAAAACCTATTATAAAATAATTTAGCTACTATAATATTAATTTACTATTATAGCTATCAGTTTTACTTAGAGATCTTTATGAATTCAATTGGATTAGATTGAGGGTTAATCTATTATAAATATTTATTTAGTTACATATATAATTTTTTTTTAATGCTGCTACTATCGACTTCACTGCCACTGCCATCAATTTTACTGCCGCCGCTATCAATTTTACTGCCGCCGCTATCAATTTCGGTACCATCGCTATTAAAGTTTATTACTATCACTGTAGCCACCTATTAGCACTATCGCCCATTTTTTTCTTTTTCTTTTTATTTTCAATTATCATTTATTTTTTTTTGTATATTATTAAGAAGGAGAATAAAACAGAGAACTACAGAAAAAAAAAAGGTATAAAAGAAAACTATAAAGAAAAAGATAAAGAAAGCAATGATTGCCATACAAAAGATCAATATTGTTACTATCCATTTTACTACTGCTGCAATCCATTTTACTATCGCTGCTATCCATTTTACTACTGCTACTATTCCATTTTACTACTACTGCCAATTAGTTTAATGCCACTACTGGATTGCCAAAATCAACTCTCTCAGCCGATATAGATAAATAACTTGTAGCTGTTGTAAGCATCCATTTGGATGCACACTATTTTTTTTCTATTTTAAAATAGTTTTTTTTTATATATATTATTATCAAAAGAAGGAGAATAAAAGAAGGAGATGACAGAAAAGAGTGAGAAAAAAGTAAGAAAAGAATGAGAAAAAAAGGATAAACACTGAACAAAAAGATAATGCCGCCACTATTAATTTTAATGCCGCCGCTATCGATTTCACTGCCGCCGCTACCGATTTCACTGCCGCCGCTACCGATTTCACTGCCGCCGCTATCGACTTTACTGCCACCGCTATCGACTTTACTACCACCGCTATCGACTTTACTGCCGCCGCTATCGATTTTACTACCGCCGAACTCAAAATGACTACCGCAGCAACTGACAAAATCACATGACAAGTCATTCAAACACGAAATGTCCGCACTGTATTCAAACACGAAATGTCCGCATTGTATTCAAACACGAAATGTCCGCATTGTATTCAAACAGACAATGTCCGCACACAGTTCATAGTACTTTAGCCATATTTTGTATTCACCGATTTTTGTATAAATACCCCCACTATTTTTCAAAACGAATAAAATATTAGGTTACTACTGAGGTTAACACAACAAAACCAAAGTTATCTGCTTTCTATTTTTCAAGCGCAAAAGCCAAGGTTCTCCAAGAATATCAAGACCACAATTGTCTCCTTGCACCTCCGTTGGTTATCATCAAGAAACCACCGATAACATCTTTTTCTTTTTATTTTATTCATTGACACACGCAGCAAAGACTGTGCCACAACCGATTTTATTATGATTCAACGATTATTTTTTTTTTCTCTTTTACTTTTACTCCACGGATTTACTTTATTATCCTTTGATTCCATTTGACGATCCCACACGAGATTCCTGGTGATCATAAACACGATCTACTAACGACCATATTTTCTTTTTCTTAGAACCTATCAAGAGTCTATAAAAACACCCATTATATTCGGTGTTAAAGAAACCTTTTTCTTTTTCTTTCTATCTTTATCTTTCAACCGAGAGATATCCCATATAGTCTTGGTGTTGACTCAAAAGCTCACCTGGTGCTCACTAAAACCGAAACCGACCGTTATTATAAACCGCTACCTCCATCTTGGTGCATTTTATTACCGAAAACCGCTTTACACTCACAGCTTGGTACACGGCCACAAAAATCGTACCTTACACCGTATTGCTACATGATGTGTCTATATCCCAATCGGACACATCTTTACGAGTCTGTATTTAGCTTAATGATCTCCGATAATAATAAATATAGACAGACACTACGATAGTGTCAGAGAACATTCTTTTCTTTACAAAATACTTGTAATTACGTTTTACTTATACTACGATTTCTCCACTATCCACCTATAAGTGTAAGTAATAATATTAGCGGTTTACATGTATCCCACATAGCGACGATCAATATTATTACATAACTAGTCACAAGTGCTACCAAAACGAGGCAACTCAAGTTTCTTTAACTGTTTCATCACTTTCTTCATTTCTTTTACCATCTGCTATATTAGCTGTTTCATCACTTCCCCACTATCCTTTTCTACTCGCATGTTCCCTATTTTGTATTCTCGATTTTTGTATAAATACTCACTTTTCAATGAATAAAATACAGGTTTTTCAGATACAAAATAATCTGTCCTGTGATGTAGCTTAATAGGCGATACGGAAGTATGTGAGAGTAAGTTTTATTCTTCGAAGAAAACGCCTTAAACAGTACCCACGCTCCTGTCTTTTAGACTTAGGGAACGGGCTCTTAATTATTAACTGAGTTTGGCTTTATATGTCTCTCGTTTACAACATGTCCACTTAACAATCTCAAGCACAAGCCAAGGTTCTCTCAAGAATATCAAGGTACATACAAGTCTCCTTGCACCTCCGTAGGTTATTATCAAGAAACCACTACTAACCCTTTTTCTTTTTCTTTTGTCTTTGATTTTGTTTTGATTTTTATTTCAATCCATTGACAATCACGGCACAGAACCCGCTGTCTTATTTTCTTTTTATTTTTCTTACTATATCTCTCGGATTTACTCTATATCCGCACATATTTTTTATTACACTTGGAAGATCCAACACGAGATCGTAGGTAATCAGATACACGATCTACTAACGATTAGTTTTCTCATTTTTTTTTTTATTCAACAGGATCCATCAAGTATCCCTATAACACCCATTATACTCAGTGTTCAAGACCTCTTTTATTTCCCTTTTTATCTCTTTTCATCTTTCAACCGAAAGGTACTCTATAGTCTTGGTGCTGACTCAAAATCATACCTGGTGCTCACTAAATCCGAACTTACTGCTACTCTTTTGATACTCTTTTAACTGGAGACCGCTATATTTTATCTTGGTGCTCCTTACACCTATCTAAACTCGGAACACACCTTTGATCACAAACACACCCTTTCAACGGCCATAAAAATTATATCTTTCGCCGCTATCAATCCAATTGTCATCGAAATCGGTCATTATTATTATACAACCAAACCAACCAGATTGTGTTATAGGGATATGATAGCGATATAAAACAGACAAGGTAAAATCCTTTGAGAATGAATCAAAGATGTTTATTATTATTGATATCCCTAAGGTATTTATATGAGATCTCCGTGTATGCATGTGTTGTTATTAATGTGTTATCCCTTAATAAATACAGTGTTGATATTATGTATGTGACGTATGGTCTGATTGCCTTTATACTGCGAGCAGGGAAGATCTACATTGTACAGAAAATACGATTAATCCATAAGCCCTTATATGAAGCTATAGTGAAGATCCGTTTATAACGGTGCATGATAACATATCAGCTGTACGGCACGTAGTTAATCATGCGTGGTTATCTAGTACAGTCAAAGATGAGTGCCCTGTATTATGTTGTGTCTAAAAGGGGTCTCTGAAATGACTTCTATAAGCACAGATCGACCGATTGTATCACTGCTTCGTTATACAATGTTTTTCTCCGAAAGCTTCGTGACCCGCCATGGTGTCAACGCGATAAATTTTCTGAAATTTTGAATCCTATCTAGTCAAAAGGAATTATAATTTTGAAAGCAAGAAGCCAGGAATATTGTGTGGACATCGTGTTAGATTAATGATCGAGGATCAGAATTTCCACAACTGTACGAGGTCAAAGTTGGGGGTCTAGTCAGCCTAGTCCATCTAGACCAGCAATCATTCAAATATAAATGATCGATTATTTTTGTTGAATAAAGAATATCATATTTAGTTTCACTGGTTCGTCTCGTCTCCTGTTTCTTTATCAATATTGATATCTCAATAGTACCATGAATATGACCACTACTAATAAATGTAACAATACTTCCGACCAAATGTGTAGCAACGTTGCTAGTTTATAGCACATGTGTTCCTATCACTGTCGGTCTAAGAGAGCGAGAGTGCCCGACAGTTCGAGTATTTGACATTGGGTCGTTTCTGATGCTGGGAGTGTTAGATTGCGGGAATATTTGACGCTGAGAATAGTGGGTACTGGGAGTGCCCAACAAAATCTATTTTCCCCCATTTTTTCTCCTCTTTCTCTAATTTTTCTTCGACGCCGTTGTTGTAGTTAGAGTGGTATATAAAATAAAATTGGCTGGGCCAAGAAATCCACGCTCAACAGCACATTTAGGGGAACCCAACTCGTAGCTCGAAGCAGGTACAGGTTATGTCTGCTCTGCCGTTATCTTTCGATTTGAAAGTTCATTAAGAAAAGGATACCTTGAAATTAATGAAATTCAACTGTACAGTAATGCAACTATATGAACTCCACTACGCGTTTAGTTTGACGTTTTTCTTTCTTGTCAAACATTTTGTGTTCAATGCTTGCTCCTTGTCTTTCTCTTATCTTCCTTTTTTTTTTCCAGAACCAAAAGGACAGCTCCTCGTTTGAAATACGCACCTTGATCTGGGCAATGTTTATGCTCAGTCTTACCACGTATACCGCAAAGGCATATATCTTTAATAAAAAACTGAAGAAGGCGGCGGACATCGATCTTAAGAGGAGAATATCAGAAATGGAAGAAGCAGAGGAACGTAAGAGTTCTTTCAACGTTCAAACGTTTGACACATCTTACTTTAGGATTTCAGCTGATGTGTTCCGCGTGTGGCCTGCGGGGTCATCGGGATCGCCGGGCAAAGGAATGCCTTCGAAGGGAGGTGAATGGTGCGTGACAAGGTTTATTTTTAATAGCTCATTGGGTAAAATAACCGCTCGTAGTCGGTGTAAAAGAAAAACGAGGAACTCAAGAACAAGCTGAAAGCTCTAAGAGAGCAAAAGCCCAGGGTCGCAAGTCAAAACAAGCCGATACGAAGAACGAATCTTTTGTTCCTAATCCCTGTCCTGCATGTGGTTCTACAACTCACAGAAGCTCAATATCTAAAGAATGTACGGCTCACAAAAAGTCAACGGAGGAACTCTTACAACAACGTCTCGGACAAAAGCGGGAAATGTACACAAGGAAGTGTACTCTAGACGCAGTCGTCAGGGATGTCCACCGGGATCGACTTCGAGCAAATGTGTTGGAGCTTTCTGCCTACCTTAGGCTTGTTGTATCACGAACACAGTTGTTCGTTAACCAGTTCATTTTGGACCATGACAATATTCAGCCTATTTGCTTCACATAGAATTTTTTTTTATTCTGTTATGCAGTTAGTCATTGGTAGGCGAATACTTACAACACTTCGAAACCTTGTCCACGTTTTACGGACCAAGTATGAGTATAGAACGATTTCGCAATTATCAAGGAAGGCAACGAGCCCAAGAAGAACCGGCGAACGTTTTAACAAATGGTGGGAAAAAATATTGCAAAAGCCGGCGTAAAAAAACCAAGCAAAACCGCAAAAACAGAAAAAAGAGGACTTTGAAGAAAAAAAAAAAGAGGAAAGAACAAAATACCACTCCGGGTGAGCAGCTGGGTGCAGTAAGATGATATAACGCTAATAACTATTTAGCCCAAAAGAATCATCTATTAGGTCAACGCAGAATAACCTCGACCCAACAAGAAGTGGCGCGCCGCTCCATTTACGACTACCTCAAATATACCACTGATAGTATTTGGCTCCGCCATGTTTGGTGCAAGCGGCTACAAGGCAATGAAAGGGAAACGTGCTGGTGTGGTGAACAAATGTTGGGCGATGTTGAAGCGTAGGGAGAGACGAGAAGAGCTAGTTGCTGTTACGATTGATAAATAATACACATCCCAAGTAAGGTACCTTTACTCTGCAGTTGTATTCATCATCCATTTAGGTATGCAATGCATGTCTGCGACGAGATCTCAGAAAAGTAGTAACAGCGGACGATATATCTCACCACGGTGTAGCAGTCTGTAACAACTGCCATACACTGTGGCAGAGGGATATAAACTTGGCAAAAAACATGTACTACATTGCAGACTCCCAATGGCACAGACGTGGACGGCCAGCTGAGTTTTGCCGACCAGAAAACTAAATCGCCACTACGAATGTGGTTTCCTTGTTCGCTTTTGGGCAAATGGGGATTTGGATGTTTACGTATACGGTAAGTTCAAGCACATGGAGATACGATTCTCTAACAATATAATTTATTCTCTTCCCCAATTGTTTAATGATATCACGTATGGTAAGCAAACAATATGAATCAGAAGATACAGTGTTCTCAAGTGTCGGTTAACGCAAATCAATTTCTAAAATGGCGCGAACTGTGTCACAATATCCAATATGCGAAAAAGGAAAAGATGTGGTGCGTAAACTGGAAAAAAATTTATGCGCAAAGCTAGAAAAATGGCGGAGTTCAAAACAAAAACCAGGATGCGCAGATTCATTGGAAAAAACCAATAAACGATTTTTCATCTTTCGAACTGTGGTCATCGTTTTACAAACAGACATCAGAACATCATGTCAACACCTACCAGAAGACGTCTCATGCGCGATTTTAAAAGATTGCAAAGCGATCCACCAGGCAAGCAAAGCAAACGCATGTAATCGAGGACAAACTGCTAACCTTGTGTGGCCATCTATATCATTCATATTATGCCTACTACTACAGGAGGAGTGTCAGGTAAATCTATATCATATAAGTACCTATCGAGATGCTGATTGATTTTTTTATAGGTGCCCCATGTCCGGATAATATTATGTTGTGGAATGCAGTAATCTTTGGGCCCGGTACGTTTTAGACTCTTATATAGGATCTTGCTGACGATTCCTAAAATCACTTTTGCAAACATTAGCGGATACTCCTTTTGAGGATGGCACGTTTAAGCTGGTGTTGCAGTTTGATGAAACTTATGTAAGAAAAGTGCTGCGGTTTGTAAGCAACTAACAAGTCCTAACAGCCCAACAAACCCCCTCAAGTCAAGTTCGTTTCGAAGATGTTCCATCCTAACGTATACGCCAATGGTGAATTATGTCTTGATATTCTCCAAAATCGCTGGAGTCCCACCTACGATGTTGCCGCTATTCTCACCAGTATTCAGTCGTTGTTGCACGATCCTAATCCTAACTCGCCTGCTAATGCTGAGGCTGCAAACTTGTATCGTGAGAACAGAAAGGAGTACGTAAGACGTGTTCGGGAAATTGTGGAGTCATCATGGGAGTAGTAGCATGGATGTACTAGCGTTGGGCAAGGAGGGAGGGGGTCCTTTTTCTCATGACGCTTTTAACATCGGAAGAAAAAAAAGAATAAATTTGTCCTGGGAAATACTTACCTCGACTACGTATTTTGACAAGCTGTCTGCTAGTACTGTACTTGGAGCTTGACAGTATCTGAGGGAATAGAGGGAACGATTTTAATAAAACCGTATGGAACTCATATTTGTTTCAGGTAGAGTTGAAAGAGCTTCAACGAATATAAATTCTCATGACCCACCATTCTATACAAAGAAGATACACTGAATTCAGCACATTTCTAAAAAGATCTAGTCATCCAGCTGCACAACTGACGCTACAAACCCGCCCTTGGCTGAAATTCGTTTGCTCCCCAAAATACTCAATAATGTCAATATTGAAAGGGCGATAATATACCATGTTCTAAGAGCATGTAGGAGATGTCATCAAGAATACGTGGATTGGTACTGCTGTATAGATTAGAGTACTTGTATAGATAAACAGTGCGCATAGTTACGGAGTCTGCAAAAGTTTCACGAAAATCGCTCACATTTCAGAAAGATAGCATTCTTAATGCCCACTTTCTCGATATCTTGATATCATTGTATCTTTATCTATGCAGTTATAGCAAACGAACAACAGCTCATCGCATAGCGATTGGTCCACTTTGGTTGTAACGTGCACGAAGTACCTTTCGTCACTTAAAGTTATCTACTACCTTTCCAGGTCTCTCTAGTAAGTTTCATATGTACAGGTGTCTAAAATATGGATTCTTGAGTTTCCACCTTAATGTTTCTTGCTTGCTCGAAGAAAACATGACTTTTATTAAATTTCGAGCTATGTGGTAACGTCGTTTCTGTTAAACATAGCTACTTAACCATAGTTTAATACTATAAGTGAGAGCTTTTTAGAGACAACCCATTTACTTTAAAATCAAATGGTTATCAAGAGCTGATTCCCTTCCTAAAAAAGTCATCGGATAGAATTTTTATAGTTGTACTTATGTTGCCTCCAAAGTGTGACAAGCAGTTACCGAGAAATATTTCCTCTAGTTCAAATGCGAGTGTCAGAATACCTAGACTTACAGTTAAACGCAGAACTATTATATGAATACGTTATTTACTTTTGGTACGTGACCTTTGATGTGACCTCCTGCTGTTATTATTTACTGTGTTTTTCCTATTTGTTGGCGGCAATCATAAATGTCTTTTGCGCAGTTGACTAAAATGCTTTGCGGAACGATTCATATAATTTTTGCATTCGCTCCAAATAGATTTTGAGTTAAAAGCATTAAACACGAACAGATGATTGCGGGATAACCCAAACCTGGTTTACATTGTTCTTTTTAGGACAGCTCGTTTCATCACATCAATTGAGGCCTATTTCTACGATTACCTAATACAACACGTCATATCTTGGACGCGTTCCCCCATTGATAAGCCGGTGTCGTCCCTTCCATCTTTTCTTTCTCCATATCGTTTACTACTGCAATTTCTGTTATCTAACATATTGTCATCTTGTCAGTCAAATGTATGACAAAAATACCTTGTAAGTCGAAGTACGCAGACATGGCAAGGTTTATCTAACCGCATGATTCCGGTGTAGTACATCGATCTCTCGATTACGAAGTCTGAAAGTTAAAAAATGACATGCTCGAGTCAGTAAAGGTAATTTTATACAGCAACAACAACAATTATCCTTCATTAACATCATCTTTTCAGAAACTACACAAACTTGAAGAAAATATATGCACAAGGGGTCTCTGAAGAGAAGCATTTAAGAAATAAGGTACGACAGCACTGGACGTTGATGTTGTTTTGCAGTCATCTAACCGCAGGACACAATAGATCGTAAACAGTACACCTGCAATATATGTCATTGCATCGGGTGGTTTCGGACACAAGCAAAATTCAAACAAAGCGGTATGGCAATAAAGTATAGAATGCCGTTACGATTTTTAACTTTGACTCCTCTGCAGCCCATAAGACGTAGGCAGGCAGAATACTCCTCAGTGGGCGAGTGGGTGAGCATCAATATCAATACCGGACGAACCATTCCCGGTTCTCTCTCTCCTCGGCCGCCTACACAAGCGGAAGGATACCCTTCGGGGGTAAGTAAAAGTGGTCAGGCATATCCTTCTGTTTACTAAGCATGGATATATTTTTATGCTACTCGGATGAATTTTGTATCCATTGAAGTGGCAAGTTAATGTAAGTAAAATATACTTCCCGCAAAACTTATTTGTTAATGATGCATATTTATTTTATCTTTAGCGCAAACTTGACCCCCTTTCCTTGACGCAAAATTTATCTTAGAGTAGCGTAAAATACTATTCAATAAACAGTATACGCTATCTTCAGAAACCAATGTCGCTATATTTGACATTTCTGTGTATAATTCCCCTGTAAAATTTCACGTAATGCGACATTACTTTTTAAAACGAGTGTACTTATCTGAGATTCAAACTGCGGTAAGATATCGCATCGGTCAGTGGCTTGTAACAATAAAAGCCACGCGGAACAGCCAATCACCAGTAGATAAAAAATTTGTTTTTGGATGTGAAAATGGAAGTCCAGGTTGATTATTTGCGAGTCCTTCTCTTTCGTGTCTTAATCTCGACTTGGTAACGTTTGGATTCCTAAACAAAGCGTGTTATTTATCGTCTCTACAGTTAACTATGGCTCCCGTTGCTAAGAAATCCAAGAAGACCGCCGAGTCCATCAACTCCCGTCTCCAGCTCGTTACCAAGTCCGGCAAGTACACCCTTGGTTACAAGTCTACCTTGAAGACTCTTCGTCTTGGCAAGGGTATGTGTAACGACTGCCATTACTAGGGGGACAGGAGCCCGATCGCAGCAGTCGTCTTCTTGTCCCGCTGGGCAGAGATCGTCCCCCAATAAATTGCTAACCTATGTATAGCCAAGTTGGTCATCATTGCCGGTAACTGCCCTCCCCTTCGCAAGTCCGAGATTGAGTACTACGCCATGTTGTCCAAGACTGGTGTCCACCACTACAACGGCAGTAAGTTGTGAATAGAGTAGGGAATAAGACATGAGATGCTTAATATGATGGCTTAGACAACATCGACCTTGGTACCGCTTGCGGTAAGCTTTTCCGCACCAGCGTTCTTTCCATCACCGATGCTGGTGACTCCGATATCTTGACCGCTCAGTAAGTGCTCGGCTGCAAAACCCTTGTTAAAGGTGCCGGTACTACGAAATAAACGAAGATGTCTATCTTAAACTGTCTTGGATATTGTTGTGATGTTATGTAAATCAGATTAGGAGGGCATGGAGACTTGTTGAAAGTTCATCTTGTATGCAGTTTATGGAGGAGATATTTCACTTGGATAGAATGCTAAATGAGTTAAAAATTTTTTTTTGGTGTACCTAAGACATTGATTCCAGGGGAAAAAAAAAGATTTTCTCTTTTCTGCAAGCCCACGATCTGGAATTATTCTTCAGAGAAACGTGACACTGGCATTATATTGGAAGAGGGAAAAGCAAAAACAATTGAGAATATTTCCTGGAAAAATGGCGCTTTCACTGTGCCGAAATAGTTACAGTGACACAGCAGTGCCATGATTGCTAAGGTAACGTAAACATTTGTGCAGGTAGAATGCATTCTACGCTGGACTAAAGAGTGAATATATATACTTGTTTTGACTCGAAACTATCATCTCTATGAAATCGTGACAGTGCAAGTTTTAATTCTCTCAAAAATTCTCAGGGAACATAGCGCACAATACCCTCACTTAATATCGAGAAGATTGTGACGACGAGCCATTTTATCGTGAAACTTGATCACGAGTAAAACAACGCACAGGCCAGATTATGTCACATCATAGGTACAGTAGTTTGTTGATATGTATTGAGACTGCATGACGAATGACACGGTCATTAAAATAGTTATTAAACGGAAATGGCATATGCATGAAAAAGATGAAGATTACACATGATACTTGGTGCACTTGTTGAAACAAAAAACCTTCTTTTTTTTTTTTTCATCTTTGCACAGGGCATTGACGTATGTATACTGTATAAAGGTACTTGGTTTCATATAATTAGTTTTCTCCTATTCATTTAGTGCGCTTATAATAGTCTAAATATACATAAAAAAGGAACTCCTCTCAAAGTTGCTACATTTCTTGGAGATATATGTGAACTGTGTCACAGATAAACCTGGCACAGTTAACAGAAAAAATTTAATGAAAAACAAAGTTTCTGTTTCAAGATGAGTGAAAGTACTTTATGCTGCGTAGTTCAGTGTGGAACATATTTCAAAGTGGATAACAATCATTCGATAAAAAGAAAAAGGAATTTATCCATGTGGATCCGATCGGCCAGTGTATAATTGGAAGCGGTTTTTTGGCATTCTATTTATTCTTTCCGCGGTTGCATACAAGGGACCTTTGTGTTTCCAGTGGAGCGGACCGGGTTTCCTAAGGCTCGACTTTTCCACGCCACATGTTCTCCTCGGAACAACAAAATATCACCACGTATGCGTACGTTGTTAATGATAACATTACGTGTACAATAAAGGTCAGCTGTTCATGTTTTGCAATTTCTGGTAAAAGACCGACGGTTCCTTCATGTGGTTGAAATTCAGGTGCAAAACAGAGAAAAAGTCCAATCAGTAGCGAGTATTATCAGCTTGTGGAGAAAATGAAAATTCCGGTATTCTCAAGGGATAGATGTGATAAACGAATAGGATAAAATATAGACGCAAGCAAAAGCAGATAAGATAATGCTATCATGGCTAACATATCAGTGAAGCTGGATCGTGAGAAGAAACACAATAAGATGTGACTAAGAAGCCACATTTGGATGTTCCTCGGTGACCCCAGACGCCTAAATTTGCTAGATTACTTGGTATCATATCTCGGCTTTGATATCAATCATTACCAAATTCTAGTTTAAATCCAATCCAAATATTTCATCTAAATACAGTATAGCCAAGAGGCTGTGGTTTTCAATATACTGGCCAATCAAAGGAAGGTCTTGATGGAAATGGTTCTTTTTTTATAATCTACAACAACTGTCGTGATAAAACCGGGGTAGCTTACATCGACCATGTGAAGCAGTTGATCATTTCTTATCGATGATTCAAATACTATTTTAGTTCTTATCAGTTGCATATAAACCTTATTTTCATTGGGTCGGATTGTTATCATCCAAAAAGATAACAAACAGGGCCGTGACATCGGCTCCGACTTTGCCCTATTCGTCTTGATGGGCGGAATAATTATTTTCTCTTTAAATGACTCACCTCCTTATATACCTCCACCCTCTCACTTCTTCTTCCCCGCATTTAACGAACTCCATTCGTAAAAAAAACCATCCCTAGATCATGAAGAGTAGTTCATCGTCATTTGTCATCGTCTCTGGTGGTTCGGCATGCAATCACATCGCCAGAACTTTTCATAAAATAAGCTCAAACAACGTGTGCTATGTACTGGGTATATCTGACAATGGAGGATCCACTGTAAGAAAATCAGTCCTTTCCTCTAGTCTCCATTCAAACCCCTTTTTGTGTTTTTTTTTAGAGCGAATTGTTGCGAGTATTAGGCGGACCCAGCATCGGAGATTTACGGTCGCGATTGACCCGGCTAATCGATGTGGGCGAGAACGCTCAATCGCCCGAACGCATGGCTATGAAGGATTTGCTGAGTTACCGATTGCCTGCAGATGCATCTGAACAAGAAGTCAAAGACGAATGGGCTGCTATTGTCGAAGGTCGCCACAGGTGTGTGTAATTGTGACTTTCGATGACAGAGGCTATAACAACCATGTCTTAGACTGTGGAATGGAATCCCTATAGAAAAAAAGGAGGCCATTCGAGGGTTCCTGACAAGTTTCAATTTTGAGATTCTGAAGCGAGCACACAAACGATTCAACTTTTGTAACGGCAGTATTGGCAACTTTTTCCTCACCGGTGCTCGTCTTTTCTTTGGTTCGCTTGAGGCTGCTTTGTTTTTATTTTCTGCCATCACGGGTATCTCAGAACCGACCACTGTGGTCCCTGTCATCAATACAAACCATACAGCTACCATTGCCGCCCTCTTAGCCAACGGCGAGACTCTGGTTGGGCAATGCGAGATATCGCATCCTTCTGCATCATCGACGCATCCAAGAACACCGGGTTGCAGACGCAACTTGAACCCAATTGATGCCTTTTCCCATCTGGACGAAGATGGTGAAGATGACGACGACGGTACCTATTTTCCAGACAACAACGCCAACTTGATTTTTTCCAAACATGCCAATGAAAAGCTTGTTTCTCCCATCCAGCGCATCTACTACATCAATACATTTGGTCAGGAGATATACCCCGTACCAAACCCAAAAGTTATCAGTCACATGTCCTCCAAACAAACCCTAATCTATTCCATCGGCTCGCTCTACACATCTATTGTACCCTGTCTCATCCTCCGCAACGTTGGTAACACAATCGCACAGTCGTCATCACTTAAACATAAGATTTTAATGCTCAATGGCTCAAATGACCGCGAAACAACCGATTACACTGCCCTAGACTTTATTCAGACCATCACCACTGCCCTTAATGAAAGCCAGAAAATTGATGCTCGACGTGCATTCTATCAGTCCTATGATAGTGAACCAACGTCCTACGTTCCCGCATCACATCCACAGGCGATCCCATTTCAACGCTCACCGTTAAGCAGTCAATGTGGTAGCAGCATTTACAGCTTTGATAGTATGACTACCGCACCAACAACAATCGGCAGTATGCCTGCTTCACCTTCACATCATTACCCGCCGTTCCCCGATCATCTGTTTTTCCCGAGCCCACCATCCACATTTATCACGCATCTAATTTATCTTCACAACAGCGCCATCCCTGTCGATAGAAACGCTATTGAAAGCCTCGGCATACAATGCGTCTGCATTCAAGGTTCATTTACGCCTTGTGGGGAGCCTGTGTATGATGAACACATTCTCACCCAAGCCATCGATCGCATTGTACAATAGTTACACTGACTTCATCCTAGTATCATACCATTGTTAGCATATATTCCCGTAACCCCTAAAAAGAGAGCAAAAAGAAACCACTACAATTTGCATTTTCTTATTTTTACTAAAATGACAAAGAAAAAAGGCTGGACCATTTTTTAATGTTTTGTGAATCAAAAACGACTGTTGTGGGATAAAAAAAAAGTTCAGGGATAAAGTCACCTGTTGTTGGAAACAGTACGAAAACAAAGTTAAGGCATGCCCCACAAACTGAAGGTTACCTAGGATGTTGATACGTACTCGATAATTGAGCTATGTTTTCCCGGAATATCTTACATTATCGCAGAGCTACATCATTAAAGGAAGTGACCGCCTATTTAAAATACGGGTTTACACATAAGTTGACGTCAGTATAACACTCTTTTCCACGTTGTTCCAATGCTAAGCTTTGCGACCCGTGCTTCTTTCCTATTGCTTGTCAGCGATAGGACCCTTTGTCTAGAATAGCAGATATTCCACGACCATGGGATATAAAGGGCATTTAAAATAGATACGTGTCCCTGGTGAACACCTGGATTGACGCATACAGAATCATGCCTAACTTTTGGTCTACCTTTCCGCTGAAGTGATGTATCCATAATGAATATTTAGCTTCTCTCGGCCTAAGCTTTGCTTCTCGTGGATGGCGAATTTATTTCGGGAGGCGTAGAATATTCGTTCAATACTACACAGCGTCCTGTTGCAAATAGCCAATTTGAGATTACTTTCTACGTGTATACGACGCTATTGTAACCATTTTGAGTTGATAAAAAACAAAACACATGAATACATGTTTCAAAACTGTTATTGTCACCAAAATCCAAACAATCACAAGTGCTTCTGCATGCGCATAACTCTGAACGACCATGAACTGCGTGTCACAGCTTTTTATTGTGTCTAACGGTTTCTTCATAAATCGCTGGCTTTAGTCTGTTGCTGCTGTTGTTTCTTGTCATCTGTCTTCTCTTTCTCCTCTTCGGTTCCGTTGCCTGATGGCAGAACGCCCTCGCCTCGAAGGTTATCAATCTTGTTATCGATCAAATTATGCAATGCAATGACGGATCGAATCAAGCTGGATAAATAAATCAGCAATAGTTGATCATTGGTCTTTGTGCTGAATGCGTTGATCATTTGCTGTGAGTCAAGATTGGGCAGGAGATTGAAGATATCTTGCAGGTTATAGATAATCTGGTGGTTTATCGGTAATTTTCCAGCCACAACTTTTTGCAGGTAATCACGGATCTCTTCCAATCGTCCCTGTAAACCCGAAAGCGACCCTAACTGTGAACTAATTCGCGTCGACAACGTGCCGACCGCATTATCCTTGATATCTCTCAAAAGATGTTCCACACCAATCTCCTCGGCTTCTTCAGCTACAATTTCCGACGGCACATGCATAAACGTCTTGGTCGTAGCGGTTCCATCCTATCGCAAGTTTCAGTTTTTCTGCGTATTTTTTATCCCCATCCAAAAGCTTTACATCTTTAATTTCTTCAATAGCAAAATATGCGTCTGTTGGGATTTCCACATCCTTAGGCTTGACATCAACAATAACAAGCACCGGATGAGGTGTGTACCGTTTGAACAGTTCGTTGATCTCCAAATCTGACGAACGCAGCTTAGGTCCACTGTGATACCACCCAATCATCTTTTCCTTTGCTGTTCTCCGATAAAAAGAGTCAGTAAAAGATGATAACACAAAAAGAAAGGAAATAGCACTTGGCTTTCCTGCTATTTCTTACCGTTGACCTTTTTGAACATATCGTTCATCGCCTCGACATAGTTGTGGTCCAAGAACCACACCGATGGATCCTTTTCGTCTTCCTCAAATGGCACTATCATCGATAAAAACATAGTATAAATATATGGAAATCCATCTACGATGATAGAGGACGCTACCGGCAAAGCTATTGGCGACATTGACTGTCTTCCCCTTTTGCTGACCGAGCAGGACACCGACTACGCGTTTTTTGGTGTCTTTAGCAACTCGATTGTAATGATCAGTGACTGATAGAAGCACCAGAGGGTGCACATTAACAGTCGTCGCAGGAGAAATGGAGGTAGTCGAAGGCATGCTGTTAGATGTGAGAAGGAAAGAGCTTACGTGTACCAACAAGGCAAGGAAAATCCCAATTCCGTGCAACGCAGTAGATTGCGTCACTCCAACGCGCGATAAGCCAATAGCATTTGAGCTTTGTTGTCTGCACATCCAACCCGCACGCTGTGTCTGCAGGATTTTGCAAAAGATTCTGTGTGGCCCAAAAGCTCGCTTAAGCTTTCAATAGTCGAGTATAAAGAATTGATTGTAAGATTCACTGGATCTTTGTTAGTCCAGTACAGACATGATCAGATCCCCTCACATACCAGATCTCTTTTGGACCATACCAATTGTACCACCTCAGATTTTTTGGGACTATCCCACACCCGATCCAATATTCTATGTGACGCCTTGTCCGGCAACCGTTCATTTAAGTGTTTTGCGGCTGAGCACCTTCTCTTGCTTGTATTTTCTTTCACCACTTCGAACCAAATCTCGCACAATGAATCCCTCTGATAATTCCGTCATCATAAATGGAAAAAAGCTGTATCCTGTTCATCAACCCCTACCTCAGTATCCTGTAAATGGCTTCCCTGACAAGAAACTGCTTGCAAATTCCTAAATGAATATGCAGTGGCAAACAACTTCGCGTTGGCCACTATGATCAGTACGCCTACTAAGTTACACCTTAAGTGCAACAAATGAGGAGCCTACCGTAACACTCGCAACCGCCAAGCGCATGAACGTAAAGTGCTCCGTGAAACAGCACTTGTTGGTTGCCCTTACCGACTTAGACTACACATGAGAAAGGATTCGGGTTTCTCTTTGATTGAAGAAGTATATCATGATCACCCCCTGACTCCAGAAATTCTTTCAGCTTCGGGAAAAGGAAGGAAACTAATGTTTACTGAGGATGACGTTAAGAACCTGACAACTTATGATCAATACAAATGTCAGTACAACATCCATTCAGAAGGCTTTGAATGAGGAGAATGTGCTGTACAATAAGTTGACTGCTCACGACATCAACAATTTAAAGCATCAATGTGCACAGCGTAGCAGTGTGGATCCGTGTGAGGACGCGACAGTCTTAATTCGACAAATTGAAGATAAAGGTTACAATGTCTTGTACGGATGTGATGGTTCCGGTCGCCTTCAGCGTTTATTCTTTACATCCCAGGAGATGATTGAAAGGGCTCGTCGTTTTTCAGAAGTTTTACTTATTGATGCGACATATAATACAAGCAACACCAAGATGCCCTTAATTTCCGTTCAAGGCGTTAGCAACATAAGTGGATTAATCTTGAAGATGTTTCCTATTGCTTTCGTATGGGTTGGCGACGAGAAAGAGGACACGTACGTCTGATTCTTGCAAACGTTGAAAATGCAAATATTCGGCAACGCTGAACCAGATAGTGTCTTTGTTACCGACAAGTGCACTGCATTGATGAATGCATTGGACCGCATTTTTTCCATTAATCGGAGACTATTGCGTGTCTGGCATATGATGAACAACATTGCCAAAGCATTCAGTGGTGTTTTCAACGATGTCAGTACGATGCATACATGCGTCAAGCACGTTAAGAAGATGATCTACAGCAGCACAGCAAATTAATTTGAAGAGCACTTACATCAATTTCAAATTCTGGCTAGAGACAGCACTCTTTATCGCAAGCCGAAGGGAACGCAATATCAGCTCGTACTTCGAAACTGAATGGCTCAACTGCGCGCATAAGTGGACTGGATACCAGACAAGGCATCTAATGCATTTCGGATGTACCACCACTCAGCGTGTTGAAAGCAGTCATAGCGCAATGAAGCGTAATCTCACTGCCATACAACCTCTTGCTGTGTCGTTTGAGCAGATACACAAATATCTATTGCAGTTGGAGAGAAACTTGATGTATATTTAAAGGTGAGAATCAACATGTGTCGATATCCTTTTATATTCCAACAAGCGTCTGGAAAAACTACTCTGCAAGATAGCAAAGCGAGCTCTAATTGCTATTGATGAGGAGCTTGCATATGAAGAAGAGAAGGATAACGCCTGCAATTGTCTAGTATGTATCAATCCGGGATTCCCTGTCGGCATAGGATTCCACATGATAGAGCAATAGAGGTCAAGGACATCCCTGCCAGATGGCTCTTGGATAGCACTTCAAACCACCAAGAATTGCCTGTTCCGGTGATGGAACCTGATGATCCATGGATGAACTGCGTTCTGCGACTGCAACATGCGTTTAGGAAGTGGGAAGGACAACAGCAAGTGGCGCAGTTAACAGAGGGTGTTAATCGGCTCATCGCAGAGATGGAGGGCAATAGTTTGCATTCCTCAGTTATGCTCCCACCAGTAAGCGAAGTCAAAGCCCCTGGCAGACCAAAGAAATCAAAGAGAAAAACTGCACTTCCGAAGGATTTCGGCAATGCTCTTTGGAGAAGAACAGCGATTACAAGTGGAAAGGTAATATACAAAATTTGCGAAGCTTCATGGTTTAACGTTTTATATGTTAAGGCCGCAATTAACTGGATGGCTAAACGGATGGCCAAGGATATTCCAGAAGGGAGCCCTAAAAAAGAACATAGATCTCTGAAACGAAAAGCAACTGATGACAGAATGGAAGAGAACGGTAACATGTGCACTAATCTTGTTAAGATTGCAAACTAAACTGAAGTGATATTATACTATTATAGTCGAAAGCTACTGTACAAGTTTTGACAAAAACTATGTTTTCAGTACAGCCGTATCCTCACGTAAAGTAAAAAAAACCGAGAATCGACTTCGATGTCTCTCCCGAAATCGAATCAGCTGCCATCATCTCAACATACAACCCAAAAGCAGATGGATGGTGCGGCTTTAGAGTGTTTGGCTACTTGCAGCATGGGCACGAAGACAAATTCCCGCTTGTAAAAGCCAAAATGCTAGACGCACTCTATAAGTATCAGCACATCTATGCAGACGGGTTTGGATTCGATATCGTGCAGCTTGAAAAGACAATTCGGCATGGCATTGATATTGATTACAGCAACGGCAAAGGTATCCCAAGCTGGAGCAACCCCAATCTCTGGTTCCCCTTGCTCCGGACTGTGCTCAAGTCATAGCAGACCCCTTTTTTTCCTCGAAGCCGCGACCCACCCACCCCTCCTCTCCTTACTATAAATACCCGAAAATATATACGTATGGGTGTTCCAGTTTGCGTATATTCGAATGACAAAGACTACCCTGCGCAAACATTTTTGCCAGTAAATGCGGCCAATGGTAAAGACAAGCCTCGCCCACTTATCCTTTACCATCTCTATGGCAACCATTGGGCAACGGTTGAGGTGAAATCCCACATCCAGAAGTCTTGGCCTGCCATAAATAACTTGTTCTTTTCTGCCTGCCAAAAACACGGAATTGATGCCTGCTTTTCTTCCTACTGGAATAAGTGCGGTCAGTTCCCGAAAAACAAAAAAAAATCCTTATAATTAATTAGATTATATCACTATTTTTTCTTTATTATTATTTTCTTTTTCTTTTATCATTTTCTTTTATTTCTTTATCATTATATTACATTATCAATATATTATTTCGTCCCGCTTTAAGGTATCCTTTTGCCGATATTTTATTATGCTTGTATTTATATTAATGCTATGATGAGGTTTTTATGCAATTACTCTTTCATAATACAAAAGCGAAATCAAAATCGTAAAAAGTAGTCTTGAAGTATCCTTGATACATTAATGAACATCTGGGTAGAACTTATGCATTGTTAATCTTTTGTTCGTTGTAGTCGCCTAAAAAGTACTCTGATGAGCACTATTTCATTGAACACACAGACTGCCGAACTTCTATATTCGCGCGAAAATAGGGAAATTTTTTTTTAAAAAAAAAGGTTTGAGTAAGATCCTGTAGCCAATTACAGTGCGTATTGTGGACATTTGGTGAGAATAAAACCGAAGAAAGAAAAGGAACTCATCTTTTTCTATTCTTCCCGTATTAATTTCTTTCCATTTCTGGGGAATTGTAATTGTGAGATTGGTAGAAGAATAAAAAGTAGCCAAAGAGACAAGATTTTACTGTAAAAACTCGGGTACTGTTCTACTTTTATCTGCACATCTTTAAATTCTATGCATCTTGGAGCTGATTAGGAATCTCTATTGATCTTATCTAGATAAGTGTTCTTGCTGGTTTAGCGAATACGGAGTGTAGGAGTTGTATGGTCACTAGAAACGTGGTTTTGGAAGTTGTCTCAGTTGTAATCAGGATGGAAAATGTTCTTGAATTTTCCAGGAACTAAGAGCTTTCCGGCTGCTATTGTCCCCATCGAGCTTAAATTTAAGTGTAGGCCCGCTAACAATGATAGATTAGCAAAAACCGGTATAATGAGTAGTACTTGACTCAATTTTGATAAATAACACGTTTTAAATTATTATGGACTCCAATCAAAGACAAGAAAACCATATTTAGCAACTTTGTCTATAAGGCCTAATCTCGCTACTGGTGTGCATCGTGGATAAATATCGCAAAATAAACATCAATACTGAAAGGAAATAGATTAGTCTGCTGAATAAATTCATCGGATAAAAATGGCTGTAAGTAATGTTTGTATCTCAGCTTCCTATCCTTCACCCAGAAGAGACTTCCAATTCTTGCCTCGAGATAGGGACATGTCTGTTGTCCAACGTGGTTTATACCACTTAAACAAGGATCCCATAGGTTTCACCGTATGAGGCCTAGATCACAAAGTGACCTGCATAGTAGGAATTGACCCAAGTACGTCACCCGTTATGAAAAAAATCAGTAATAGCTATATATCATGCAGGCATCCGATCCCTGGTAATTTCTGTTGACACCACGGATGATGTACGTAATTGGGAAACGAGGCAGTACCATACATTTACGATTACAAACGAATATTACCAGTAATAGCAAGATATGTTCGTAATAAGTGCATTAACCATATTAATTTCCAGGAATAGCTCGAAGTTCAATGGGGTCTTCAAATGGAGCGGAAGAACAGCTCAGCTGCGAATATGCAGCAGGTGTATGATCGTCTGGCGGAGCACCAAGCACGCAGGCTTGGATTGTAGGGTTCCAGAACTATCTTTCGGCTCAATTCGCGGAGAAGAATAGTACTTTCTCGATATATCACCCATAGTGATATGTGTTTGTTCTAAATAAGCTTTTCTAGTACCGGTAAATACAATTGCCATTATTGTCATTGAGAAAGACGTAAGTTTTAGAGTCTTCAAGAAAAATGACGATGGACGTTATTGCGGATTAAGCTTGAAGCTTCTATCCTAATACAAGTCTGGTAAATCTATTGATGCGTCATATTAATACATTAATCGTCTAGGAGTAGCCATCTATCCAACATGTATACAAAGAGAACAAGGGCATCGACGGCGAAGACGCCAGCAGCACCGGCAAGACCAAGGAAGTGGCAAACTGGACCAGCGCCGGGTTCTAATCGCTTACGGCGACGCGGACCTGCATACCGACACATACAGGACATACGGTCCTCTGCCGGTCAAAAGGATTTTGATTCATGTTTATATTAAATTTTAATTGGTATTTTATGTAGACATTTCGCAAAGTCTTGGCTTGGCGATGTCCACGGATATGTGTAGACGAGTATAAAACCAGCAGAGTCTGTACTGTCTGCCGTAACGAGACTATCCCACTGCGCGATCCTAATATACACATATACAACCACAAGTATGTATAATTGGCAATCAAATGCAACCGAGAACTAAACATTGGGAATTGTTCATTAGAAAAAAGTACCTCAGCAAGCGCCCAGACAAGTGGGAGCGGCAATATTGTCTCGACGAAAACAATGAACTATTGCACGCTACATGCGAATGCCTTGAAAGGCGTCAGCTAGGTATAGTATTGTTATATAATGTGTCCAAGTAATCATCTGGATAGCTCCAACCGCTTATCAGAATATTGTCTATCCCATTCGGCTGTGTCCCCAGTGCGTATATGATAGATAAGGAGAGGTGATACCTTTGCTAAGTAATATGATTAATTTGATATGTTAGGTCCAACTTTTAGTTTAGTTTTGGAACCGAGACGTTAACGTTGGACGTAACATGCGAGAAATACTTGTTCGTTACATTCAATCTGGATGCCAGTTGACATCTCGTCCCGAATCGCAGCTCAGCAATGAGGTACAGTTATCTGACATGGTATTGGATTACGTCGTTCGAATCACGTGTATTAACAGAAAATTGCAGGGCTATCCAGACAACGTGTGAACCTGCATCTCCTATGTCCGATATATATATCTTCAAGTAATTTTGCTAATAATAAGAATATAGATACATAAGAATAAAAATCATCTAGAATTTACCCAGAAGAGTGTGATGGAGGAGAAAATCGGTCTCTGCGTATCATCTTGAATAATACTTGTACGATGTTGCGATTGTTATGTCAGCGCATATTTGTCATGCTCAACAGCGCCTAATCAATATAAGCTCATTCTGTCAGTTTCGGTGGTCCAGAATTTTTAATAATGCTACATCTTTATTCTTTACGAAATTTAGTATCTGCAAACATCCGCTTCTTCGCTTCTTAATATCCGTCGTTGGACTCTCAAAGAAGCTTCCATCCAAAAAAAAAAAAAAAAAACCACATTATTCGTAGTATACAAAACGTAGATAGATGTGGTTTTTGGGATGGTGCGCAGGTTTTCCCGAACGGACCGCCAACTTGTCTTTTTTCATGCAGTCCACCTGAAACAATCATTACAAGGAGAGTTTCTTGGTCCTGGCGTTGTGTGTACGCATTTTTATAATAGGGAAATTATTATGAAAAAAATGATATACTGGATCGGGAAACAAGGGTAAACGGCGTCGCGATTATTGCATATTGGCTGGAGTAAATTCTTTTTTTTTTTTTTTTTTTTTTTTTTTGGCGCATATTCGTTTACAAAACACTGTAATATTACAACAAAGGCTTTGTTTAAGAGGTAAAATACGTAAACGGATGAAAAATAGCCAGGACTTTAATAGATATTTAACCGAGTGACGTATTCTCTGTGCTGTACCTTTCGCAGAAGCATGACCAGCTGGTAGAAGAGGTAGAAATTCATGTGGACATTCTGCCTTGATTCACGGATAGAAAGTGTCTCAATTCTTACCCTTAACGAATAACCATAATAGTACGCCACTATGATATGTATTGTCTCATCTTTCGGAAGTAAACCCGACATTCATGTATTGTTTTCTCCCGGACCCGTCAAGGCCGTTGTGTCCGAATAATCACCCTTCCCCCAATTTTCCAAAGTGCGATGGCAACACCAGCCCAAAAAAGCCGTCGCAAGGGGAATTCCCAAGAAACCTTTTTCTTCTTCCCTTTCTATCTCACGAACTTATATTAACAAAGAACAAAGAAAAATTACCATGACAAGTACGGATATTCCAGATACATCCGTCAATGCTGCTGTTACGAAGCCTTCAACAGACGAGAGGGAAGAGGTGACGGAGGTGGGCCACAGCGCTGTTGGCTCCGATGTTAAACTCTCATGGCTACGTGATCTTTACCTACCTCGTGAATGGAACGATCGAGAAGTCAATGGTCAAGATAATACCATTGTTTACAAAAGCATTCATTCTTACCCACCTGTTCGTAACTTGCGACCGTCTGAGCGAAAACGAATTCTTGTCACTGGCGGGGCGGGGTTTTTCGGTTCTCATTTGGTAGACCGACTCATGTGGATGGGTCATGAAGTCATTGTGTTGGACAACTTTTTCACTGGGACAAAGCATAATGTTCAGCATTGGATTGGGCATCCCCATTTTGAACTTGTTCGACACGATGTTGTTGATCCTTTTCTAATCGAGGTGTCACAAATATACCACCTCGCCTGCCCAGCTTCTCCGCCACATTACCAATATAATCCGACCAAGACCGTCAAGACAAGTGTGATGGGCACAATTAATATGCTTGGCTTAGCGAAACGTGTCAAAGCGAGGTTCCTTTTGACTTCCACTTCAGGTAGGATCTGCAGCTAGAATCCATCTGCTGACTTTGTACGCAGAGGTTTATGGCGATCCGGAAGAGCATCCTCAGAAGGAGACGTACTGGGGCCATGTCAATCCAATTGGTCCAAGGGCATGCTATGACGAAGGCAAGCGAATTGCTGAGACATTGACATATGCATACATGCGGCAAAATGATGTTGATGTGCGTGTAGCACGGATATTCAAGCAAGTATTAATATGATCCAGTATGGTTGGAAACTGACGACGTTGTTTACAGCACCTTTGGTAGGATAATGGAGTATACTGGGTGAGAAAAGGGAGCGGGTTAGGAACTAACGCTTCATTAGGTCCCCGCATGTCTCCTGCCGATGGACGTGTTGTGAGCAACTTCATCACACAGGCCGTCAAGGGTGAGCCACTGACAGTATACGGAGACGGTCAGCAGACACGGTCGTTCCAGTATGTGCATGATCTGGTAGACGGGTTAATTCTACTCATGAATCGAAATTATTCCGAGCCGGTTAATCTTGGTAATCCGGAAGAATACACGATCAACGACTTTGCCGAAATTATCCGAGAACAGGTTATGGCATCGCCGTCAGCACCGAAGAGTGTTGATATCAAAGTCTTACCAGCGGCTATGGACGATCCAAAGAAGAGAAAGCCTGATATTGCTCGTGCACAAAAGTACCTCGGCTGGCAGCCAAGGTTCTCCGTGCGTCAGGGTCTTCAGGAAACCATCGACTGGTTCAAGCTTCAAGCTACGGAAGGTGCTATCTAGAGTAAAACATGTATCTTCCCTCTCGCTCGTTCACTATTTTCCTCTTCGCTCCATCCATACGCTCATATACACGTAATTCTATTTCTGTATAACTTGCTTCCCGCACCTTCATATCTTAGGAAAAGAAAGAAAAAATTCGTATATCCTGCCTTTCATCCGTTGACGAGACATAAACCGTCCTATCTTTTTTTTTCTTTTATTCGTTTTCAATCAGCTTGCCGACCAGCAAGTACTTTGCGGCAAAATGCTGTTCCCATTCGCGCAATGACTCCCATTCGTCTGCTGCTAGGTCCTCAAGTTTATCAATTGGACCGCTAGGATCTGCGATCATTTCTGCATCGAAAGAGTTTTTAGCTAGTCCACGCGATGCGTCGTGTCCGGCAAAATTAGCATAAGGTCCCTCTACGTATTTAGTTTGTGTAAGCAGAAAAGAAGCGTATTCTTTTTTTCTTTTTTTTTTTTTACCGGGTCCATAAAAGTTACGTCCTCGAGTAACATCATAAACGCTGCCATTAACACCCATTAAGATTCGGCCATCAGGTCCGTTTCCATTGTATGGCAACAAGTCCTTGGGTGTATAATTTTTGAACACCATGACCGGTGGATGCTTAGCAATGACGGCCACTGGTTTCGAAGACTTGGCATAGGATCGCACAACGTACGCCAGTATCTGTATAGATTACATTTCTCCATTGTCAATGGTAGCTGTTTCGTAAGTGCAGTATCTTACGGCGACTAAAGCCCAATTAACAGGGTTTTCTAGATGGACAATGGTTAAAGCACAATGCATACCATAAACTTCGAACATACCTTTGAGTTGAGTAACCAGCGTATTGAATGTCGACATAAGGGGTTTACTAATAAAAAATAAAAAAGTGTGAGTGACTAATGTCCTCTTCTAGTCATACCACTATTTAGTCCTCACTTGGTCATTATTTTTGGGGAGAGGAAAACTGTGAGTTAATCTGGTGACACACGCACCCTATTGAAGAGAAAATTATGTACGCTACGAAAATTTACGTCAATCAATTGACTGAAGTCCACACAAATAAAAGGGACATTAAATATATCGCTTTTTTATCAATAAATCATACACCTAGTCCTTGGAAAATCGAACTTAAAACGTCTGCAAGCAATCACTTTGTAGGACAATCCATTGGAGCGGGGCACTTCCTTATCTCGAATGATTTTTATGTATACAGATATCATAAAGCAAAGCGAAAAACAAACTGTAATAGAGCTGTGTTACATATGCATAAAGTCATATCTCAGATTGATATCTTTTTCTCTGAAGAACATCAATATCTGCTTCCTAAAACGGTAGCAGAAGCGGGCCTTTGTGCCTTTATGAAAGCTATGAAATGACACTGTAGCTCCAAAAGAGCATAGAACCTTCCGTCAAATACAAAACAGCAAGATGGCCAACAATTCATAACTCTTGGTTTTCATACCCTTTAAAAATAGCCATACTGCGTACATAAGAAAATATATAGCCTATGCTCAGACTTGAATCCCGAAAAGCAAAGTCGAGCAATGTTTTCTCCCGTTTGGCATATAAACAAACAAAAAAAAAACAAGGGACATCTGAAAAGGAAACCTATTGTTAGTGGCCTATTCCAAATTTTGCTTCTTTTGCTCGGTTTATTTCGCAGAAAGATACACCTCGTCCGACCATTCTGCAGAAACAGTTACGGAACGAGGATGAGAGGAAAGTCGTAGCAAGGAAGCGAAAGAACAGTGATAAAAGAGTAAACGACGGGATGGGAACAGGTACTTGGTGGCGATTTATCAGTTAAAATCAGCGATGCAAACTGATCTGAGAGCCATTCATTAATATCGAGGTTTCAAACATGAGACAAGAAGCCAAGATGGGCTTCGCCAAAGCCATGCAGACTGTACGTCTAAACCAGCATAAGATATCAGTGTATATGCTCTGTCATTGACTAGTTGATTAATGTCGGGTTCAGTCGATGACACTTGGTAGCTGACGTTTTATAGTGAGTCTCATAAGGCACTCCACTTGGACACCCCTTCTCGATATATTAGCTGCCACTATAATAATAACATTCCGATACAAAGCTATCACTATCATATAGCTAGAATCGTGGAGACCAATTAATACTTAAAGACTAGCTGATTTATTAAAGTAAAGAGCAAACACAGGTCATTAAGAGAAACGTCAAAGTTGAATTCATTATTCTCGATCAAGGTTGATACTCCGAAGTAACCAACCAAATGAATTGCACCTAGCAGGGTCTTCACAATTCCTACAAAAGCTTGGAAGCCTTTTAAGGTTATTCGAAGCGATTTGAATTATTTGCTCACCACCAAAACAGTAGGAACCTTCCTTGCAGTTGTTATCTGTAGCGTAGCTCGTCACAGGTTCCTCAAAGTCGGTGCTATTTATTTGCATGCTGTATTTACTGTTTATTTTCTTCATCAGAATTGGCTTTGCCATCACATGTTTCATTATTTATAATTTCGGCGCTTGCACCCCATGTTATGAGGTCTTCTAGAATCAATGTCTCTATAAATTCGCTCTTTGTTCCTTGTGCTGGCGCTTGCTCGAAGAATCCCCTTTTTTCAAAAAAAAAAAAAAAAAAAAAAAAAGCTGGGTGTACATCTTGTGAGTGCTGCTTTAATGAACCCACGGTTCTCTCTAGTTCAGCAGTTCTGTTTTCGGGTACATCGTGTACTCGATTCGCGTCAACATCACAAACAGTAAAATGTGACAGTCTGCTAAGTATATGGCACGTAATATTGAAACCTGCAACTACTCAGGATGGAGCACGGACCTGTGTCGTTGTCGAGCCTCGCTTTTACTTTTTTCCCAATCCCAGAAACAAGGGCGGAACATGATGTCACATTCACGCGGCGTTTTAACCTCGAAGAATCTGATAAGTGGGTCGAAAATGAGGCCATCTTGTTCTGCAAAGCATAGACGCCTTGCTCACCCTTTTTCTCTGGACTCGGTTTTTGTTTCATGCTGAGAACAACGCTAAAGTATGCTTCGGGGCAAATACCGAAGACCCGGAGAATGTACCTTTGTTATCATTCAGCACTGTCTCCCCATCGCGCTACCTGGCTCCTGAGTAAGTGCGCGGGTTTACGGCATCATGGCACGCACCATCATCACGGCTCTGGCCCTGGCCGTGGTCATGTTCACGCTGACTTGGCAACAACGTTGGAACGATCAAGTACTAGAGACACGTTTTGGTTAGTTTACTGGAACTGACGTTCTAAACCTATAGGCAGAAAGGGCATGCAGATTACATGGATTGGTTTGATGGCCAACGTTGGATTGACGGTATCAAAAGGTGTAGCTGGATGGTAAATGTGAGGTGTCAATGTAGAACACTCATCGCTTATTCTTTCATAGGGTGATGAATTCGGCATCCTTGTTGGCCGACGCCACGCATTCGTGCAGCGGTAAGCAAAAATTTACGTTGGTGTGACGAGTCTAAGGAAGACATGTGTTATCAGATCTTTTGAGCGATTTTGTAACTCTGTACACGTTCAAGATGTCTCGGAAATCACCCGATCAGCTTTATCCATATGGTTATGGTAGGTTCTTACTATGAGAGAGGAAGGTACGCGAAACGTAACGGTACAAAACAGGCAAATTTGAGACACTCGGGTCACTTGGCGTGTCGTCCTTGTTAATTGCGGGGGCTGTCGGGATCGGAGTCCATTCTTTTGAATTACTCATGACCGTGCTGAATACATCGCAGGCGGTGGCAGAAACAGCTCAGTCTGAGCAAGTTGCTCACAGTTTAATTCCGTCCATCTTGCATACCCATAGTCATGGTGGAGGACTACTTGATCCAAATGCAGCTTGGTTTGCTCTCGCAAGCGTGATTGTGAAGGAATGGCTTTATCGTGCAAGTAAGTCTTTGCATGAACGTGAAAGTAAAAAGTAACTTTGGCATGTGCTATCCGTCTAGCTATCAAGGTTGGTAAAAGTGAGCGTAGCGATGTTTTGATTGCCAATGCTTGGTAAGTAAACGAATTGATCTGACAGTACCTGGTGGTAACGCAGCCCGGATAAATAGGCATCATCGATCGGACGCGTATTCAAGTCTAGTGGCACTTGTAGCTATTGGGGGAAGTTATGCAGGACTTCCTGTCTTGGATCCCCTTGGAGGACTTGTCGTATCTGGAATGATTCTGAAGAGCGGTGCTAGTATCATGGCCAATTCCCTCAAAGAATTGATGGACGCAGGGTTGGGTGAGGCAGAGATGACTGAGATTAAAGCAGCGATTGCGAAAGTCAAGGTACTGAATAACCATGGGTGACTTACCATGGGATACTAACAAAAATCTCTATAGGCAGAGGAATCAGGTTTGGTCGGCTTTCATTCTGTAAGAGGACGTAAAATGGGTCCTTTCAATCACCTGGACCTTGTGTTACAAGTTCATCCCGAGCTACAAGCTTCGCAAGCGACTCGGATAGAACAGCTCGTGTGTGCTTCTATCAAAAGGGATTGTCAGCAAGTCCAGGAGGTGCTTGTTCTTCTTGAGACTGCAAAATAAGCCTTTCGAGATCATTTCATTCAATATAGATATAGTGGAAGCCTTTCTCCAGGCTACCCATTGTTTATTCTTTTTCAGCCACAAAGTTTGTGCGCGTGTACATCATACGAAACTCCATATATCTACTGCCTTATTGAAATGACAAAACCTAATCACTTTAAAAGATAAGGATTCACTTTTCTTCATGGTCGTTTTTTAAGCGAGCGATACGGCATACAAAGATACCAAATAAGTGCACTTGTGATGGCATCCACTAAGAGACTGCTCTCCTTCATGCGCAATTCCCCATAGTGACAGGAGTATGTATGCAACGTCTAAAGATCTCACCATCTAGTTGTTTTCATTGAAATAAATGTTTCTCCGAAAGAGAGACAGTTGCACCCCCAAGAAATCATTCATCGCGCATAATATGGAAAAATGAGAGAACATAGAATGATTTAGGATACATAGTACTATGTTTTTCCTGTTGTTGCAAGCAATCACTAATGTATCTGCGCGGTTAGTTAAAGCGTTTTGCAGGAGATGCATATAATTTCTGCGTTGGCTCTAAATGGAGTTTACGTTGGAAGTAGTACTTTTTTACGTTGAATTCAAGTTGCCTGGATAACGCGGGTTTGTACAATGGATTGGTTCACTATGTTTCTAAAGAAGGGATTATTCCATCCAAAAAATCAACCATACTTAAACAGGAAAATCCTTTTTCTTCGGATTTGTTTATCACAAATATCCCCGGTACATATTGGGATTAACTATAAACCATGAATGAACTTCTATGCTACTCTGAATAAATTTTGTGTCCGCTGAGGGACCAAGCTCAAGTTAAGTTTTACGGTTTAACTGATGGCACATATTAATTTCTTCCTTAGTGCAAACTTGGTTCTTCTTGGATGCAAAGTTTGTTTCGACTGGCGTAAAAATTTATTCAATAGCAGTATAGTATGGATCTTCGATGCGACGGTAGCATGCCAAAAATTTGTCACCTTGATTTCGCTCAACCTTCTTGCCTTCTTCCGTTGCTGTGCGTACGTGAGGCACCACTGGGTCTTGTTCCTGATGAAAGCTAATTAGTTATGTTTTCCCCTTTTACTTCAAGTACATACGCATTCTTCATCTGAGATACGTTCGAATAGCGGATGTTCATCCAAATGTTTAACCATCCATTCGTGCAGGTCTTTGACATCGGTAATGGTATACAAAATGCCACCAACCCGCAGAACATAAGCATACTCAGCGAGCAGGGTTTGACTGATGATTCTAGCCTTATGCTTTCTTTGTTTGAAATGTGGATCAGGGAACAAGAAGAACATTTTGGACAGCTAGCCCTTCTCATTAGCATTTTTGAAATAAAGAGATTTTGTTTTCTATTACCTGGGCTTTCTCGAAGAAGTTGGGCAAAAATTTCATCGCGTTCATACGCATAATTGACACATTCTGGTAGGATCCGGGTTGCTGGATTCGTAGAGCCTTAATACGTTCATGAACATAATCCTCCACCTTGGTTCGGATTTCCATGCCCAACATAAGCTTTTCGGGAAACAATGGCGCCAGAGCGATCAACAGACCACCATAACCACAACCAATATCGGCAAATTCGACCTTTTTGTCAGACATAGCGGGATAGTGCTTTGACCAATCCATATCCTGAGGTCTAGCAGGACTATGATGTACATGTAAGTTAAGCATTCTCACTAGTAGAAGCAAATGTCATCTTACTATTCAAGCTGGTGGTCAGAGAATGGATTGGCATGGGCTCGCTGACGGTAGTACCGTTTCTAAAGGAAAGGAATTTGGTATATAAGTTGTCTGTGCCTCATAGGCGGTTCATTGACACGCGTATATGGGTGTACTAGTCACCTGGGGCAACTTGGCTTCAATTTCTGCCATTGTGTCAGTTATCTGTATGTGTGTCGCTGGAAACCAGTTTTTGATTCATTTCTCAGCCACACATTCAATTGTGAGTAGCGCCTTTTCAAATGGGATTTGCCCCTCACAACCAGCGAAGTCGCGTCACTGAATTGCAAGCACATGCAGTACGTGGTGCAATAGGAACAAAATGTATAACAGGATCAACGAATGTGCGGGATATTACTGTAGCCTTCTCATGACAACATTACTCTGAATCGTTAGAGTGGCTATAGTTAGGGCTTGTTCCATATTGTTAAGGTGGAATGCTTTCTTTGACCGTCATTGCCATGAAAGGCGAATCATGATTCTTCTGACTGGACGGCCTAGTTCTGCTTTTCGATGCACGGTCGACATGAACTTTAAGTTATTACAACTGTCTCGACTTTTATCTCTCGTTTCACTTTAAGGTTTTACGCAATGTATACGGAAATCAAAGCATTACTGTACGGAAAGTGTTCCGTGACATCTTTGTATTATCAGGAGAGATTATGTGTGATAGTATAATGATGGTTCACGTGGCCCGCAATGGATGGAGCAATTGGTCACTCATCTAAAGTACTGTGATCCTCATAGCAGTCTCGCAAAGTTGCACCAAACTTGAAATGGTCGTTTTCATTGTAAACGATATTACGAAATGCCCTTGCACGAGGAAGAGTCGTTACTTAACATACACCGAAAGCATGGTCATAGTTACCAAGAGAAACCTCCGGCTGGTGTTTAGGCGAAGTGTTGTTGATATAGTTCTGCGATGCTGAGAAGATTAAAGCAGTTAGGACAGAAGTGCACCAGTTGGAAAAGTACATATAAGAGCTTTCATATTGTTCCTAAAAAAAAAAAGAAAAAAAAAGCTTACCGTAGTGAAATTATTTGTCTATCGAATAGTCATGATTTCATAAACTACTTAAGCCAAAGTTGGTCTGGGGCAGGTTTCATGAAATGTCGTCAAAATACATGTGAGTCTTTTGATGCTCAATCCAAAAGAAAGATGATGCTTCCAAATCAATGGAAAAATAGAGTACCATTAAAATATTCTTGCAACTCTGTACACAGATATGCAAAGAAGCATGAATAAATAGATGACAATATTTACAGCAGGAGGCAATCTGTAAGGGACTTTTAGTTGCATGGAAATTAAAATGGCTTTAGCTTCACTCTAATTCCCTTGTTTCGATGACATATGCTTAGATCAACAAGGAATAATCATGTACGTTATTACGTTTATATGATTAGCAATAAATATGAATTTCTGTACATTCTTACAATGTAGCTGCTCAGCATCAATTTAGTGTCAGTAGACACAGTAGCCATTATTTCCACATGATCGTTGTTTCTTTGCTTTTGGTCATCGCCTATTGTTTTATTATGATAGTTCTGAAAGCTAACAATATTAGATAAAGCAACTTCTTGACTTCAACAGAAATGAACCTGTTCATAGGATGGATGAGGCAATCCCAGATCAAAAGAGAGAAAGAAAGGCACGTGTCCGAAACCAAAAAGAAGTCGGTGTCTCAAAATATACACATCATACTGGTTTCTTTCTGCTGGATGTTCCAAAAGGCTGCTGAATCGACAAGTCAACAGCCACCTCCACCACGGCTACCTAAATCAAAAGCCAAGGCTTCTATCACAGCGATTCAACCTCTAGAAATCACAACAACAGCTGTAGTTACTGGAGACACATGCCACACTGCGAGTGACTCGAATGACAGTGTCAATAAAGCGTCCGTTCATGATTCTGATGGTGACCAACCTCAACGGAAACCATCACGCCATCACCATCACCATCACTTAAAGTCACCTGCCTCTCAGGCAACAACTTCTGTTGAAAACTCACCTCTTGTCTCACCTTCTGCCTCCTCGGTTTCACCTGCACTTCCCGTCGTAAATGACGGGGCCTTTCTGGCACTTCCTCCACCTATCATAAAAGTTCCTTCAGAGGCTATTGCAGCTCTCCAGGATGCTGCCGATGGTAAAAAGAAAAAGAAAAACAAAAAAAAAAAGAGAGAGATTTACGCAGGACTTGACATATGACTAAAGTGTCCCCACCGGCCTCATCAAGACGGAAATCTACAAAGCAGAAATCTTCAAGCACGACCACCAGTGATTTAGTCGCACTTTTTGAATCTTGTTTTTTCTCTGCTGTGATGTTGGTCCAATGGTCCAATGTTGTTGGTCCCAAGGTCGAAAAAATTTGGTCTTCTGAACCGATGGATGAACGGTTACAGACGACGATTGGTCGGCAGGTGCTGAACGGAGAAATGGCTAGGACGATACAAGCGGTAGAACCTAAATGGGTAGTGCTTCATCGTCAGGCGATTGTGTGCACAGCTTTTTTGTACAACGATCCAACTACGCAATCACTGTGTGCACTGGTTTTGGTGGTTCCTGTCCGCTATTTACGCAACTTTTCTCAGTATTTCCATGTTTTGCGAGATCGTGTACCATCTCAACTAATACTGCCTCTGGTACGCCTTCGAAAGATGTACAAACGGCAGGAGTGGGCAGCAGCGCTGAATCAATTCACCTGGAATTGGTTAGCGCCATTTATACGTTCCATCATGGCCCTTGAATCTGTTTCGCTGCCAACAGAGTGCGTCAAAGTAGGTGTTGTTTATCTGATGAGTCATTTCTCATTCGGCATGACAGATAAGTCACACGATCCTCGATCATGAATCTCGGCAAATCCTGGATTCACCATTTATTGCTAGGTAAGGGGAAAAAAAGAGCAATTGAAGAAAAGTACAGACCGATTATCCATGTTTACACTCCAGATTAAAGGGTTATCACTTCACACTTGAAAACGTATGGGTCCACCTTAATTATTGGCAATACACTTACAACAATGAACATGGTAATATGAGAACAATAAGGATCGAATAAATGATTTACTTCTCTGTTTAGGTGATTAATACGCTGGCGTTGTTCTTGACACCTGAAGAACGAAACCGATCAAGCCATGCACGGAAGAATCATAAATATATGCCTGATTTATACCTTCAAGGTCTTTTGATTCAAGATATGGAAATATCAACAGAGTTAGAGACAGCTGTGTTGGGTTCGGTTGTACCGACAACCATGGTTGATATGACTCGACTGGCGGTTAAACAAACGTTGCTTTTCCCACAGTATCGCCAGCTGCATTCTCAATACCAAAAATGGCTTGTTACTCGAAAAGAAGATGACATAGCATCCCGCTCCGATGCAGAATGGAGAAAACAAGCGGTGTTTCACCGGACAGACAGTATCGCACCAATGGTACAGATGTTGTTAGACGAGACGCGCAAGGTCCCTACACGCTTACGAGAGGGCTATGTGCGACAATGGCATCGTGGGTTAATAAAACGTGGACTAGCTCTGATCAAATACGTGCAAGAAGAAAGGTAAGTCGTTTGATTAGAAATATATTGATCCTATCGCCATCTTAGATATTCCACGGAGGACATTGCGTTAAAGGCGATGGACGCGCTTGACTTGAACAACTGGGAAGATTTATCGATTGTACTGACACAAGCCGAAAAATTGAAGCCAGGCACCATCGACTTTGTAAGTGCTCATTCGAAGCGATTGTAACAATTTATGTGATACGAAAAAGGGAGCCTATTTCATCTGATGAATGTAAATAAAATTTTTTTGAGGGGACCCTTCATCCTACCTGACTTGTACTACCCACTAGTTCCTCGGGCAATGCGCCTAGTGATTTAGTATACTTTGCAAATATAAGTAGCCATTAATATCTGTGCATATGATTCCTGCGTAGGAGGTAGTACTTTTTGCACTGAGTTAAAGTGGGCTGGGATAACAAGACTATGCAGTGTGCGCAATTTTTGTTCATCACTTAAGTAAATTTCATCAACAAATCACATGGTATTATACTGCTTCATGGACGCAAAATGTAGTATAGAGTGGCGTAAAAAAAATCATGATACAGAACAAACTACCAACCCTGATATAGAGTGTAGCTTTTGTGCACACAAGACAACGTAAACAAACCTAGTTATTACTGATTCAGCTGATGTGGAAAGTAATCATTATAGTTAAATGATGTATCTAAACAAAGAACAAAAAGTACACATGATAATTGCTCGTTTGACGTATTCGCCACAGCCCCCGAGTTACAATAACCGGAGTAGAGATGAAGTGTGGCTCACCCGTGGCTGTCTATAAATAACCTTCCAACTTCCGCTCTTTTTTTTTTAAAAAAAAAAGATGGTGTCTGACATAGAAGCATGAGGATGTTCCTCCGCTTCTTTCTTTCTTTCCTTTATCCTTTCTTATAATACGAAAGAAGAATGAGCAATAACTTATTTCTTCCTAACGTTTTACTACCATAGTATAAATTCAATCACTTCGTTACCAGATCGTTTAGTTTTGTACGTCCATTCACAGAACGCACACACGTGGTTTGACCGGAGAAGAACATCAAAATGGTGACTCTCCTAAAAACGGAATTTTAGTGTTCTGTGAAAATCAAGATCTACGTATGATTTTTCCTTTCCTTTCTTTTTCTTGTAAGTGAAAGATACAAGGATGATTTTAGATATGTAGCTAATTTAATAGAAGTTAGTTGCAGGCAAAAAAAAAAAAAAAGAGAAAAAGAGAGAAGGAGTTCGTATGTGCAACGTCGGGATTGAATGATGACAGGGCTTTTTTTTTTCTGCTCTCACAGATTTCTTCCAGCTTTTTTGTCATGTTAAGGTGGCACGGGGAATTTATTTTAAAACAACGTATCATGATCATAGAAAAGTGGCGAAGTAAAAGCGGTGTTAATGCTTTTCATGTGGCTTGTTATAATTACTGTTTAGTGAATTTCTTAGTAGAGGTGGTGTGTAAAAGAGAGAGACAGTGTGTATGTGTTGAGTGTGTGCATTCACGCCTTCAAACCCCGCGTTTTTTCTGTGTGTGTGTGCCTTCACTTTTTTATTTTAAACCTTCTTCTTCTGCTCCTTCTTCTACTTCGTTCTTTCTTTCTTTTCTTTTATTGGAGTGCAGTAACACTATTTCTTTTTTTTTTTTTTTGTTTTTTGTTACCAGTTGCATGGTCATGCTTAGCATTTAGACAACTGTTGTTCTTCCTTCTTTTTTTTTTTTTTTTACTTGTTCATCGTCCCTTTTGACGCCCCGTTTTTTTCTATTTATTGCTTTTTCCCCCTCCCTCCAAAGGCGACATATTATTTCGATTTGTCAATACACACAACAAAACACGTACATACTAACTTGTATACGATTTCCTCATGATGTTGGGAATTTTGGCTGCCCTTGCTTGTCTTATTCTTCAACATGTTCGAGCTCAACAATCGTCAGACGGATGTATATCTCTTCAAGGTTCAAAAGCATGTCAAGCCTTTAGCGATTATTACGTTGGACTGGATGGTCTGTCGCAACGTTTTTCATTTCTTGCCAATGTTACCGATGTTTCATCATTTGACGACAGCATAATCGCCTACGCTACATCACCATCCGATTACTATATGCTCATTGGATGTTCACATAAAGCAACAAACGCAACCCTACCTTATGCGCGCTACTCTATTACCCGGCTTTGTGCAGGTATTATCCAAGATCCCGCTAGTTCGTTGCCATGCAATCGAAAATACAGCAAATCGCCACCTACTCTCTGCAAATCAACGTGTCTCGATTGGCTAAACAGCGTAACAAATATAACAAGCAATGAAAACGTATGTCCGTATCAACAAGACAGAAACAATTCATTGGCAATGCTTATGGTGCAATGTAACAATTGGCAAGGTTACAACGGAACCACTGACTGTATCGTCGGTGCAGAGAACGAACCCGATAATTGTGGTAAGCTGGTGGTTTTGGAAAGGTAGTGAGGCGCCTTGTAACTAAAGAGTAAAGTACAGGGTTCCATGGAGACATAGAAGGCGCATGCGCGTATTGTAGTAATAATAGCAATGACAAATGCTGTGCGTCACTGAAATCGTGCAACAAACTTTCAACTGGGGCAATTGTTGGTATTGTCATTGGGTGTCTTGCAGCAGTGGGTGCGATTGCTGCAGCTCTGTATTTCTTATGCTGTAGAAAGAGACGAGTCCGCAAAGATAAGTTCAAATTTACAACCTACATGCCACCACCGATCCATGAAGCAACCCACGAATTCCATAATGGCAGTACAACCGGCGATTCTACCGCTAGCCGAAGAACACTCGTAGGCACCAGTCATACACCTCCACAAACTTCAGAAAGCATGTCCCAACAGCCAACATCATCATCGCCCTTCATGGCTGAAGCACATCGGGAGGCTGAAGAGCGTGAAGAAGAACAACGACAACAACAACAACAACAACAGCCTCAACCTGAATTTTTTGAGGTGGTGCATCCTTACCCCCCACACATGGGTGATGAACTTGGGCTTCATGTGGGTGATATTGTATGTCTTGCGATGCTGTTCGACGATGGGTGGGCTCTTGGCTTTAATGTAACGACAGGTCTGAAAGGTGTTTTTCCGGCAGTCTGCGTTGCACCGGCGTCAGAGGAATTGCTGGAACAATTACTCCAGCCGGTTACTGCTACAACACCCATCGATCAAAGCTATTCAAGCAAAACCCTGATCGAGGACGAGGAAGAGGAACAAAATCGAGTTATACCGACAGCGTCAACCGCCATGGCGGATCATTCAAAATCTAATATTCCACCTCCTTTGGCAATCAATATCCAAAAAATTCGGGATGATTTCCGACGGTCCATGAGCCTACGTTCCACACCTTCTACTTCAAGTAAATCCTATACCAACATCTCGCCTCTACCACGAGCTGAGCTTACAAATCATAATACGATACCAAAACGTACGGCAAGTATGCGGGCAGCGTATGGCTACCATGAAGCAGATAGTCCTTCATCACCAACCACAAGTACACCATTTTTCGATGTATCCTTATTGTCTGGGGAACGATCGCAACCAATAGAGCACCCATCACCCGTCGATTTATCGACTAGGCCAGCGTTAGGGGAGACGTATGAAATGCATCGTCAAAACAACAACCGGATTCCAAAACACGAACGATATACGAACAATAGCAACGTAACTACACCTTGGATACCACCAAAATAAAAACTAAGCGGACAAAACTGTGCGTCTCCTGTTTTATAAAAATAATTCCTAGCATGTCTAGGCAATGTGACCACCACAGACATGTAGGTTCCGCGATGTTCCCCAGTTTCCCTTCATCATAACTGTTGTGCGGATCACCCCGCCGACCTACTTATTAACCCTAAAAAATGAAAACCGTGTATACTAGTGAACGCACGATGTGCCCTCATCGATGAACATCATAAAATTCAATGTAGCACCAACAATAACAACAAGAATCGCCTCTTGGATGCATAATAAACTTTTTTATCTCGTTTGCTCTTTACGTCTGTGTTAATTTAAAACAAGCGAAAACAAGAACTGTTGCCTTGTGATGGTATTGAACATCATCCATTAACCATAAGGCTGTTTGAATGCCAACCATGCTTTCACAGAATATCGCATAAGCAGCAGCTCCTGTTTTCCATTACAGCCACTTACAGCTCAGCCATTGCCTTTTTTTTTTTTTTGGTGGAGCTTCATCTCATGGTTTATAACTCCGTGTCACTTGCTACTATAAGACCTGTAATTCATTTGTTAATCATCACTGTAGTACGATCAAGGTACAAACCAAAACTCAAAGTGCCGCTGTGTTTCCTCAATCATCTGGGTTTTTAGCAACTCTAGCTTGTTGCGTTGTACGACATGATGAATGCAAATCAAGATTCATGGATGGATGTAGGTTAACGTATTTATCATGTAGTCTGACAATTGATTTTACAAGATATACTAAGGATTTTCATTAAATGCTACATCATAAAGAATATGAGGTGGTGATTAAAACTCTTCAAACGTATCTGTCTCTGGAATATAGCGCCATTTAATTAAATCTGTGCCATATGGCTTGGGCCGGAGTTCATAAACACTGCAAAAAGGATGTGAATGAAATAGTATAACAATGAGTAAACTTACGTGTGAATAGGAACCATCATGTGTGGCATTTCATCCTGGGTCCAATCGAGCAAATAGCCCAAAATAATTCGCATGACAACGCGATGCGTAACAATGAGACAGGATTGAGTCATTCTCTCCAGTTCAATAATCATAGATTGGAGACGATGGATTACATCTACAGCAAATATTAGAGCCTTTTATGAGACAAACGCTATTAAAGCCTACCTATATAAGATTCGCCACCCATGCCAGGGTACCTGTAGAATAACTTATTCGCTTGGCGTGCATGGAACTCCTCCGGGTAGTAGCGTTGAATTTCCTCATAAGTCATTCCTTCTCGATTCTACCTTTATCATTAGCACAAATAAAATACATTAAAAAAATATTCGTACGCCCGAGTTGATCTCATTCAGAAACCGGATGTGCTATTCCAATTACATCAGCACGTATATCATGTATGCATTTCTTACTTTTATATCGTATTCGTCCGGATCAAATGATTGGACGGTTTCCATAGAACGCTTCAGCATGCTTGTCCAGATAGTAAATTGCGAATTGGAAATTTCAGCGGCTTTTGCCTTAACCTTCTCCTCCTCTGTTTGATTATGATCCGCATTATTTCCCTCTTCGTCTAGTGGCTCCAAATCATACTTTTTCCAGACTTGTTCTTGCTGGAGCTTTCGCTGCGCAATATCAAGAGCAAAGGATATCCGTCGCCCCTTGACGAACTTTTCCAAAGCTCTTCCAAATTTTTTTCCCAATCCAGATAACTAGAATCCGCGTCAGTGTCTCTATATAACCCGTAGCGGAAAAAATCTTACAGGTGCATCACCACCGATACGACCGGTGAGATTATCTGTACTTTCACCATGGCGTGTTACAAAAATTTGTCGTTCTAAGTGAAAAAAAAAAAAAATTGAATCTTTCACGTCTCCCTCTGTATTCTGTGTTACCTGCTAAATTGAAATTCATAAGGTAAAAGATACACTGGCCGGAAAGATAACCAGAAATATTGTGGGCAATCACTTTTTTCCCGACATTGATAAGTTTGCAATATTGGATATCATTTTCTTCCTCCCAATCGCCCACCGGTTGGTATGCCTTCTCATAGTTTGAAACACGCGTGCGGAAATCTGAAAGGGCCTCCCTAGGATCTTTTGTTTTGTAATCCGGCCCGAGTAGTTTTAAACGAAAGTTCCTTTCAAGTACCTAGATATGCCATTCAGAAACAGTGTGCTTTTCTTTTAGCAATACTTACTCGCTTATCTGTGCAAACAGACTCTAACAACAACGCTTTAATTTCTGGCTCATGTTGCAGCCGCTCGATCAACAACTTTCTGATCATTACTGTTACATATACGGATAGTTGTGTAGTCCCGAGATTACCTGCGGTCTATAGTAGAATTGGTAGCATCATGGATAGCCACACGGCCTCCTTGCTTTAACCATTCAATTGACTGCTCTAGCACATCCAATGCTAGTTCATCACGAATACGCTTCATATCCTCATTGTCAGGATCAAAGAACTTCGCAGACTGATCATGTTGTTGTGACACTTCGGCAACACGGCGCAGATTGCCAACGTTAAAGACCTTCACGTGAAATTTTTGTCAGGCGCTTTTCAATTGGCAGAAGTCGAAACGTTACCTTGGTCTCGTACTGCAACCAATTAAGATACCGCCGTAATTTCTTGACGATGTAACTTTTTCCACGTGCAGGAAGCCCGACTACGAACGTAAGATTTTCTCTTAATACAATAATAGCAGGGTACACCGTTTGCTATTTACCCATGATGACTATCAATTTACTATCTAGCTGACGGTTTGTTCTAAGTTCTAGGAACAGGTGAGTCAAATACGATTGTTGTCATCTCGACATGTACTGGGTGTCATGATGGTATGCACAGCACCGGGAACGTCAAACCCAACGGTATGGCGATTGAGATAAACATCGTGAGACTCTGCAGACAGTGTCAGGTAACTTAGTTGTTGCTGCACATCCTTTTCTTCAGCGGGTATACGATCGTCGCAGGTTGTAATCTGGTCTGATACTTCCTCAATATGAAAAAGAGGTGGTGGTTCGGAAAGCCTCGTTGCTGTATCCGCTTCAATATCTTTATCAGTTTTAGCAACTGGTAGAGTCTTGCGCCTTCGGTCGGTCATCAGGAACGCGCTTGGGAAGTTAGTTGTATGGTAAAGTGGTAGAAGGTTCCCCGCGCATGATTTTTCTCATTTTGGATCCGGGCCTTGTGACTTTGAACACTGATTCGCGCTACTTGAAATGGAGCGGGCATTTTCTCTTATGTCTTGTTGTTCGTGATGGAACGTTCTACTGTGTTTTGAGGAAATATTTGCGCCGCTTGAAAATCATTTTGCTTTAACTGTAAGCCCACGTCTGCGCTACCAATACTGAGATTGGCGAGCCTAGGACAAAAGATGTGGTATTAGCTCTCAGAGCCGCGCTTTATTGGTTGAAAATATATCTAAAATAAAAAAAATTTCACTTCACTGGTTCTCTATTTTTCTAAGCTAGCTATTGGCAATTTTTTTTTGTTGGGAGGGCATTAGGACAGCCTTCTGTACCAGAGAGAGAGATCACATCTTTTGTCCTCGGCTCGCCAACCTCAGTATTTCAAGTAACGCAAAATTCTTTTCATCTCGACGCAAAAGTCACCAACTATAACGTTCTAGTTTATCTTGCAAACGTGCAACCTAATTATGATCTAGACTAAGTCTGACTATGGGATCATGGCATTGATCCCTTTACGCTTTCCTCCTTTGTGATCGTGCCAGCTGATATACCAACTCCTCAGTATGCAACAACAACGATCTCTCTGATTTCTTAAAGAGAAAATTAGCAAGTATAATCATTTCGAGACGTCAGAAGCTGTTTCAAACCCCCACTCAAAACTATGTGAGAATTAAACAACAGTGTGTACTATGACCTGGCTGACGCCTTGTTCACTGTAAAACCACGACTCGAAGTACCAAAAAAGGGTAAATCTTTGAGATGTCTTCTTAGAAAAGCAATCTCTGCAATTCTTTCTTTTGGTTTTTAATCGCATACTGTTTATGAAAAAATCTTCACTCTAAGCTAAACAAAGTTTACGTCCATGAAGGACCAATAGTACGTTAAAGAAGTAATTAATATGCATCATCAATTAAACGGTAAAACTTCCTTGAATTTGGTCCCAGGGCAGCGTTAAAGCTCATTCAGGGTTAATACCTTTTATAGTTGGATGTCATCTTACTTCTCTCCCCAGGGATAATCTTATCCAGTTGATGGATGCCAAGCCCTTCGTCATTGTGCTGGGAGTGAGAAAACGAATTGATGGATAAAGCTGTTTTCATGGTTTAACGATTATTAGTCTAAACGACATATCAACATACATGAGTGTTCCAATGTCTGTAATTAATCCCAGTACGTAGGTGGAATCTTTATGGACAGAGCCGGAGTAAAAGAAAAGGAACGATCTTCCTTTCAACTGGTTGATTTTGCTGGCTGGAATATTTGTTTATCTAAAACACAATGAACCAACACATCGCGCAAATCGGAGCCATTCTGTCCGAGTTTAATTCGACACAAAATGTGAAAAAAAGATGCGCATCGTCGTGCCAGACGCTTAGCCAACTGCGCAAAGACATTAGTGTTTGTTCTCAAACAAGTAGAGGAATTCACCATACGTTCGTATTTTATCCAGGATGGCTTCAGCTTCTATTCAAAAAAATCGTAATTTCATTAAACACAACTGGGCGGGATGCAAGACAGATTGCTGGGTATATGTATCATAATTTATACGCTGTGTACAGATCCATCAGAAGCTTTGACGAGTGAGTCACCTACAATGACATAAATACTGAGGAAGACCTTAAAAAACTAAGTGAGAGGGATATTCGAGATAAAAGAAAAAAAAAAAAAAAAAAGGTCAGTAGACAACCTTAAATGGAATAACCTATTCCCTGCTAGCTGAAGTCGCAGAGAACTTCGTACGAAGAATGCTTCAGGAAAAAGTGGATTACGTGGTAAAATCGTCAAGGAACCCCTTCAGACGTATCTGCATTACCATTGTCAAACTGGAGCAGTTTTTGAATACTGCGATGAAAGATTCGCAACGCTCAGTTCTTGAATTATATTGACAAGCAGCACACTGATCCCAAACTTCTCAACCCCTTACTTGATTGTGACAAGAAATTTAATCAATGAGGGTTGAAATAAAAACAAAAGCTCAGAAACATACACTTCTACTCTATTTGGAACGGACAAGTCTAAGAAAGCATGGCTGTTACAACTATTATTGGTAATATTAATACTCTTTGGTTGGTAGACGTCTCCGAGGAGAGAGCCGGAAATGACAGATTGCCTTTCATACTAACACTTTACTTGAACGTGCTTTGAATGCTGACAAAAAGAGATGACAAATTTACAGCTGAATGAATAGATGTACAAATGTATTGTAATGTTCGCAGCTATTAGCCTTATGACACTTATGGCAATGCAGCATCAACGCGGGTGTCAGCTTACAGATGCTTGTGACGGTGGCTCAACATGATCAAGCTCGATTAATAATCTTTCAACGTTCATCACGTCTCACTGTAGCAATGATAGTAGGTGCTTACAGTTGAATCTTTTTTTAGCAGCAATGATTTTCAGATTCATTTGCCGTTTTTTGTCAGAAAAATGTAGTATAAATCAAAACCACGAGTCTCACGAGTAGTGTGGCCTAATGATCAATTAACCTGATAGTGAACGGGAAAATTGGCACAGTTCAAGAAGCAAAGGGAATTTCGTCGGGCACTTCCCTCAGGCACTCCTTCCCCCAACATTAAGTACCCAAGAGTGAGGCTTTTTAGAAGAAGTGAGCGAACATAAGTTTCATCCAAGACCTTCTTGAGATAATTGTTAGTTCAGAGCGATAAATTGGTCTGATGCAATCATGATTGTACAATTCGTAAGCGTATCTGTACTACTACCTCATTCGAATATATTTTATGGCATCTTTGAGCTTTGGTTATTCAAATAGCTACACCTCTCGCGTATTCTCAGGTAGCAAACGTTCTCATAGTTGGGCATTTCTACCATCTGATACTTTTAGCTTGCGTTTTATTATTGCAACTTGAAGAAAATATTGGAGTGAGAATGTCTGAGGGAAGTGTCGACGAAATTCCCGAAGTAAAAGAAAGTGGGAGACGGAAGAGGTACACTTCCCTAACAAAAGTCGCTGGACAGGTCTCGCTTTTCACCTATTCTAAAACACAACCAACCATGACTTTAAGTGACATTACAAAGAAAACCCTGAGGTCTCGCACTGAGCTTTCAGATTTTGTCCGGGGTGGTATTGTCGCTCTGCATCTGTACGGAGTTTCTTACAGTGCCATTTCTGAACAAATGGGCATTCCTAAGTCCAGGATCAGTGATACAATCATTCGATGGAGAAAAGTGAGTACAATGTCACATTCTATCCGGGAGAAATTGAACTGACGGCCATGACTACTCAACTGAAACCTCAGGGCCTCACTGACGGACGCCTGAAGTACAATGGAGACGGAAAGATCTTGGTGAACAGCGTTGTAACAGAGGTGCTATTGTCAGAAGTGTCGTCTGCATATGGCGAGAATGATAAATGCAAAACCAGTTTTGACCATTACAAGGCTATGTTTGGTTTATTGGCCATGCTTCGCACTCTTGCTGCTCACGTCAAGTACGCCAGTTTCGACACGTTCAAACGGTTAAAGGTGCATTTCATTCACACACACAGTACGTAAAATGTAAGATGACCTCGCGTGTTTGCTAACACCACTGCCACCTCACAGATCGTGCAATTCGCCACTGGACGATGTTTACTCCAGCACCAGGCTTGTATCTGATGAACAAGGAACAGAAAGTGGATATCATTACGGAGTTTGAGCAAAAGAGGAGGAAAATTGTTCTATTTATAAATTTTACGATTACTTTGGCAGTATGTGCTTGTTCTATAATTTACCCATATGTATGTATTTTGGGATGAAGCAGCTAACTTGTAGAATAACATAGGTTTCCCTGGTGGAAACTATGGATGTGTTGGCGACTTTGAATCAGGAGCACCAAGAAATCTTGCAGCAAACCCGCTTCGAATTCAAATCGGCCCGAACCTCTTTGCTCGAACACATCCAGCCGCTGGTTGTACGTCTTAACGAAAGCAAGCATATGAGTGAAGTTTCCGATGATGGTCCGAAGAGTCCATTATATACGCCTGGCACTTGATGCATCCACTACCTTCATGACCGTCCGTTTTTTTTTGTGCTTTTATATATTTATCTTAGTTATCACTAAGCATTATCTAAAACATCGAATTAAAACTATTCAACATGGACTTCGTCCTATATCACTTTACTCATAATGGTATAGCTCCTAATGGTATAGCCCATAAAAAAAGGGATTATTTTTTATCTGAAAAACCTGTATTTTATTCATTGAAAAGTGAGGGTGTTTATACAAAAATCGAAAGTACAAAATAGGGAATATGTGAGCGGAGAAGGATAATAAGGAAGTGATGAAACAGTTAAAATAGCAGATGGTGAAAGAAGCGAAGAAATGGATTAAACAGTTAAAAAGACTTGAGTTGCCTCATGTTCGAGCTTCTTGGGTTGCCTCGTTTTTGTACCATTTGTGACTAGTTATGGGTGCAGACTGATTTCGATTGAGAGAGTTGATTTTGGCAGTCCAGCAGCGGCATTAAATTTGATAGCGGCGGCAATAAACTTGATAGTGGGTGGCAATAACTTGATAGCCGGCGGCAATAAAATGAATAGCGGCGGCATTGAAATTGATAGTATGGCAGTAATCACTTTCTTTCTTTAGCCTTTTCTTTATAGTTTTCGTTTACAACTTTTGTTCTTTTAGCTTTTTCTGTTTAATGTCCTTTATGCCTTTCACTCGTTTCTGTCATCATCTGTTATTTTTATTTCTTCTTCATGATAACTATACTAAAATAATAAAAAAAAAAAAAGAAAATGGGCGGTAGCGCCAACAGGCGGCTACAGCGTATCAATTTCGCTGCGAATCATGTGCCGCATTGCAGGGTCTTTCGAGTTGAGTAGTCCGATGATATGGACGAACTGTGTACTAGCAGCCGAGTCCTTTGGATCGTATAATCCGAGTCCGCCTTTGTCAACTGACATATGAAAGATTGTCAAACTTGAACTGGAAGGGAGCTTTGACATAGCGGCGGATAACGTTATGCATAGCTTGGCCGAGTTTTTGGGCGTGGTAGTTTCCTAGTCCATTTAATCGGATGTTAATATTCCAATTAAGGCAACACAAAAGACTTGTGCGCATGATTTTCTGGAAGATCCGAAGAGGTGAGTTGGCAACTTTATTGGCTTGCGTCTTGATATCGGCGAGCAGCGTTTGGAAGTCGCGATATATGCCGTTGCGCTGGTGACCCACAGAGTTGCCGAGATACTTCCAGTCATCTAGAAGGCTGATACGCGGGATGTCTATGCCATTATACGTAAGACGCATATGCGTGTCCTCGCGTCGTCGCATGTCCCCTTTTGGTAGTGTAGCCGAAAAGCATGTCTTCTGCGCATTAATCGTCAATCCAGTAGTTTGTGCGAAATCAGCCACAGTGTTGTGCAATTGGCGAAAGTGTGCGGGATCGTGCGAGAAGATGGTGAGGTCGTCCGCGAGCAAGAGATGGTTATGTTGGTGTTGCTGTGAGGGCGGCTGTAGGAGATTGAGTCGATGCAACAATTCCAGCAAGTAGAGAGTAAAGACCATGGGTGACGCTGGGTCACCCTGCTTTGTTCCGGATGGACCTTGTGTGGAATGAATCCAGCAGCCGATCGATTCATATCCGTGTGCTGTGCTTGGCGGCGAGATCGGTATACATGACGTACAGTGCGCTGTCGTGGAGACGATGTGCGACGGGTGGCGATAGAGTTCTCGATCAGGTTGTGGAGAACGACATGCCAAACCCCGTTTACCAAGAACCTGATCCGGTTGTAGTGGTACAGGTCGAGAATCGGTGTGTGGAGGGAGTTGAGGTGATTGGGCAGGAATGCCGAATGCAGAGAGGTCATCAATGCTGCCAGCGAAAGAGAGGTTATCCGTACCGTCGTCATAATCCGATTCGTCCACAGTAGCGGAAGGGTCTGGGTCTGTTTCGTTTGAGGTAGTAGTGAGTGTAAAGGAACAAAAGTCCTTAAGTTGCAGAACCGTTTTGCGAATGACATTAGGATGTTTCCAGATGCGCTTTTCGCGTAGTTGATCGGTGATGGTGCCCAGATCCCAACCAACACGACCAATGATATTTGAGTGCGTTGTAGTGATCACCCGGAGATGGCAACTTCCATGTTGTTGCTAAAGCCTCGTTAATACCACGGTGTGTCAGTCGATGAGTTTCGAACTCTTTGGCGGGAAAGCTGCACTGACAACCGATGCAGACGTGAGGTACCTCAGAATCTGACATGTCGGAGGTGTTGTCGCATTCGTATTTTCTATGAGACTTGACAAGATGTCGATCGACGCCGGAATATCCACAACCCGTTGGACAGCGCCAGATAGGGCGTAAATGTCGCTTGTGGGTGTGGTGGTAATGCTTTTGCATAGCACCAATGTCCCGATAGTGGGAATCACAGAGGGAGCAAAGAAATTGCTTGGTGGTGCTGATGAAATCACGATCATCAATAGTATCGCCGTCAGGTCCCGGAACAGCATTAGGTGGAACACGTATATGCTGATCTTCTATATACGTTTGTATGCATTTGCATTTCACGAAAGTGTCACGGGAGCGAAAAGTGTCTGTGCAATCGTAACACCTCCAGATAACTGTTAATTGAAATTTGTGCGTTTTAGTGCAGTGTAGCACTAACGCACGACTCGTAAAATGGATCGCAGGACATAGGGGACACTGAAAGTATACCGAATCGATATACGCAAACAGTTCTCGGGGTCCAGTGTCTACCATTGTTGTAGCTCCGAAAAAAATTTTTTTTTGTGTGTATAGTGTGTGTTCCTGAAAGTCGAAATGGCGAAATGTCGCAATGTTCTAAAAAGGTCGGACAGGGCTGAAAATCGAGAATTATGTTCTTCAGACAGTGCCGACAAAAGTTGACTTAATGGAAATCGCTTGTTGTAGTATGTAAAAGTTAAGATATGTGGCGTGAAAGTGGCCAAATTGTGACAAGTTGAGTCGCCGCGAATGATGATTTCGAGGTACAGGGACCAAAAGTTTGTCGAATGCGGTCGTTCTTTTACCAAAAGATAGCTCTTGACGAGTACTTCTTTGGACAATAATTAAAAAAAGGTGTTGTTTTTTCGCGAAAATAAAAAATCAAAATGTATTCCCCATCGGGGAGTCGAACCCCGGCCGTCTCGGTGAAAGCGAGAAATCCTAACCGCTGGACCAATGAGGAATTATACATTCTATGAGGTTTATTTAATAGGACATAATAAAATAAATATAAAAAATTAAATTGAAATGTAGTAAAAAAAAAAAAGAACATAAATAATAGTTAAAAAATTATAAAAATATTTTATTAATTTTATTAGTATTAATAATACTTGTACTATTTTTTATTATTGATTTTATTGCTATTACTATCAACTTTACTACTATTACTATCAATTTTACTACTGTTGGCTATTAATTTTACTGTTATAGCTACCAATTTTATTACTACCAGCTATTAATTTTACTGCCACTGCTATTAATTTTACTGCTACTGCTATCACTTTTACTGCTACCACTATTAATTTTACTGCCACTGCTATCACTTTTACTGCTGCTGCTATCACTTTTATTGCCACTGCTATTAATTTTGTAGTGTTATATCTGATGAAATTGAAACTGATAAGTTCGTGAGACTCGATACACTGTTTTTATTTTTGTTAAAAAGAATGAGGAATGTCGTATTTGACATAACATGAGCATCATACATACTTTTATCTACTAAGTCTAAACGATCTTCTATGAGTTTCTCATACCATTGGTACTACATCCACAGATAAGAATTTGTATCAATCAGACATCTACTTAAGGATTATTATAATCTGAGATACTAGGACACTCTGCCATGATCTTAAGGTACCTCCAGCATATCCTTTCTCATGATTGGTGCAACAAGACAATTACGATGATTACGATCTTACTAATAGACACAGTGATTAGTAAGTGTTCCTGATTCATGCATTAGATGACCGCCATTCAGACTCAGCTCAATGACAGCTTCTCTGACAAGAAGATTAATAATCATTCACCATCATCTATCTACTATGAACAATCAGTGCTTACGCGTCCTCTGATTACTAAGATATTTGACTAAGCATTAAAAAGTATAAATACTGCTGGTAGACATTGTAATCAAAAGTAATCTTCGACTTCTGAATAAACTCCTGCCAAGAGTCTCAAAGTATTTAGCAACCGTTTCCCTTACTAATTCTTCAAGGAACTAGTTTTACTAAAAACTCCTCTAGATAACCGAATTCAGTGGAGTGATGTGTAGTTTATGTATTAGGAACTGTTGTGTAGCATTGAGTTGTTTAGACACAACAAATTTTTACTACTATTATTATCAACTTTATTCATTGCTGTGTTATAGGTGTGTTATAGGGATATGATGGTAAGATAAATCAGACAAGGTAAATCCTTTGAGACTGAATCAAAGATGTTTATTATTATTGATATCCCTAAGGTATTTATATGAGATCTCCATATACATATGTGTTGTTGTTATTAATGTGTTATTCCTTAATAAATACAGTGTTGATATTATGCATGTGACGTATGGTCTGATTGACTTTATACTGTGAGCAGGGAAGATCTACATTGTACAGAAAATACGATTGATCCATGAGCCCTTATATGGAGCTATAGTAAAGATCCGTTTATAATGGTGCATTACAACGTATTAGCTATACGACAATTGCTACAGTATTAATTTTATTGCAATTAAAAAATTTCAGAGAACTGCACCATAAGTGTCACATTGTGATATGTTGCTGGAAGGGATAATCAAACACGCATAGAATATGATGAGACACTGATTTATTTGATAAAAAGGTAGTATTTTGTTTACTGCCACTACACTGATTAAATTACTATGGCGGAGATTGTATATCTAATTACAGGGCAAGAAATACCACACACATTTCCCTTCATCTGTTCGTTTTTCTTTTTGTATTATAGGGATAAAAGTATTAAGCAGACGGATTGAATCCTTTGAAACTGGAAAGAGATTTTTTTATTATGTTACATATCCCTAAAGTATTTATATGAGATTTCTGTATACGCATGTGTTGTTATTAATGTGTTATCTCTTGATAAATACAGTGTTGACATTATGCATGTGACGCATGCTCGGGTTGGCTTTATACTGTGAGCAGGGAAGAGTTACATTGTACAGAAAATACGGTTGATCCATAAGCCCGTATCTGGAGCTATAGTGAAGATCCGTTTATAACGGTGCATGACAACATATTAACTATACGACATTTTGTATATGATGGTGCTATAATGGCTTTCTGTAAGTTACTTTTTTAGTTTAATATTTATTCTTAGTGTATTTTACCAGACTAATGCCGTTTTTTGTAAAAGTATGGTCGCTTTTGTACGATAGCACTGTTACTTATTATTTGTATAGGACGAATTCTTCACTTGCTATAGCTATAGCTACTACTCTTCCGCTTTGATTGGAGATATGGATTATGCCACTTCTTTATTCACTTTCAAGACAGATGTTTCAGAAACATTCTCTTGTACCGAACGTCTCTTTAGCAAGGTTTGTGCATTAATATAGATAAAGGGATAGGGTGTTTCAATAGAATTGTAAAGGCTATTGTGATATAGCTGATAGATGGAATGTAGTGTAGACGATAAAATCCTTTGAGACTGAATTACTTTATTATAAGTTTACTATGTCTGCTCTTTATACTATCTTCAGTCTAGATCTTTGTATATTTATTTCTTTACTACAAAGATATGGAGTTATTTCGGTGATATTGTTTTATCTCTTTGTTTATGTGTGTACATATACTGTTGTCAATGTTTGTAATTGAAACTATTTGTTAGTTCCGATATGTAAAATACACGACAATTTGTTATGTATATGACAGCTATTTTATCGAATAAAGAGAATAATCTACAATCATATTGTTTTAAGTGATTACGGTAGCTGCAATATAATTTTTTAATAAAAGAATTGGAAGATGTTTCATCAACAAAGCAAATATGTCCGTGATTTCTTCTTCTGCAGAATATAAAGCGTTGTCACTTTGTATACTTTTTCATTTAGAAAGGTCTCAACCATATTACAAAAGATAGTCATATGTAAAAAAAAATGCCATTGTATATCTTGCAGCATTAAAGCAACCAGTTGCACTATTTATGCCTTGTTTTCTTTGATTACGCGCGTTATTCTTCCTGAGAGCCAGAAATGCTTGACTGGAATTGCTGGGTATTTCTTTTTTGAGAAAACTCGAATACCTCTGTTACTGCTTCCTTGAAACATTGGAAATTGTAGTCAATTAATCCGTGCTTCTCAAAGTTATCCTGTCGTAGCAGACAAATCAAGACTAACAGTCTACATAAACAATTTAGCGGACGTGCTAAAAAACAAAGTTACTTGCCTGTTAACTTCACGCATATACAGGACATCCCCATTATCCAATTTTATCAAACTTGAGGTTTCTGCCTCCGTAGACACTTGTGATCTTTGCTGTGGTACCAGAGATCCTGACATCTCATTTAAACTGTCGTCATCGGATGATAATCTTCCAGTGTCAGCTTCCAAAGCAGGTGACTGTACCAACGTTTCCCTGTCTTCACCATTCTCATCATCCAACGCAGTTGTTGATGGGCCGGCACCTTGTGCCCTATCATATACAATAAAAACAACCCCATTCAAAAATACAATTATTACCCATAAATACACTCGATATCAATAATAACATCGATCATGTCACTGCAAAGCTCATATGACTGCATATCAACCGGTGAGCTGTCCGTTGCGATGTAAATTTTTGTCAACGTATCGAACAAATACGCCTTGTCGATGCCGGAATTCTGTTGAAACATTTAGTTCTCGGTAAGGTTGCTGTGGTCAGAAAGAATATACCGAACACAAAACGTTGAGCAGGTTTTCTAACGTGGGAAGTTCGCGAATCAATTTTTGAATGATTTTGCTGAATGCTTCATAGATCGAATGGTCATAGATGCTGGTCAGATAATATGTTAAATGGATATGTTCCATTTGTGCGTCTGCAAGCGCATCACCCATACGTTGTTGTATGTCGCGCTGGGTATCTATTTCTCCGTTCATATACCATCGTTAAATAATCTTCTTACCAATCTTATAATCATCCGATAGTCCGTCCACCTTATGAATGAGAACCTCAAATGTAATATTTGGGTTTACTCTGTATGCACTCGTTACCGTATAAAATAACCGATGAAGCGCTTCGCTATAATCATCCTACGCTTGCTAATTAATGTCCGTCAAAGACCTCGTTTCCTCTGATTTACCTGGGCATCGATAACAAAGATTAGCGCACCAACAGCACCAAAGATTTCTTGCGAATCATATGCCATGTCGAAATAGTTGACTTGGCCGGGGAAATCCCAGATTTGAAAATCAATAAAAGACCGACTGAAAAGGTGATATCCAGTTTTAATTGGGAAAAGTATAGAAGAATAGAACTTACGTTATATCTTCCTTTTGAATCTTTGTTGTACTTTCTAGATAGAGCGTATCGTTGGGTGGCATTTTGCCAAACACAACTCGTTGAATACTGGATTTGCCGCTCCTTCAAACAAGAAAAAATAAAGGACTTGACTTGAGAAACTGGTTCATATACGACGGTAGATTCACTCCTATAACTCTTATTCCAACCTTTGTAAACCCATCAGCAGAATGCGTGGTTTATCAGACGCGATGTGGTCTTCCACGGTGTCACTGCAGAATGTACGTCGTTTAAGAAGAACTTGCTAAGTAGGAACAATAAAAAGAAGAGAATCTTACGCTATTTCGGAATCGTTGTTATGTGGATAATCGTACTACGGTTGAAGAATAAATGCAAACATTGCAGAAAGAGGAAAAGCATCATGTACTCACCTCCATCGAGGCAATGAAAAAACAAGAAGGAAGAGCACAGAATCTGAGTCACAGACTGGACCACAGGTCCTTGTGTTACTCGAATCAGGGTTTCATAATGTGCATGCATACAATTTTCCGTCATTATCGGGTAATCAGAATATTGGACGAAACCTATGGTACATAAATAAACTACGTATCGAAAAAGGTTCAGAGTGTACTCTATGAACGATTTGCCCTTAGGATGTAGCTTACGTGGACGCTGGTGGAACTATCATTTTTCCGGGTACCAAACATTCGTCTTGGTGAGAACATCTGCTAGCATTTGAACGTATCCTTACTTCCTCCTGAGTAGCATTTCTAATACGTCGATAAAAATAAGCACCACATGGCTTGAAACCACAGAAGTGTCTGACAAGCCATGTGCGGCAAAGAATTTCGCCGCGCAAGTAAATCATAGGATGTTTTTAACCAGAGTAGTTCCAGAGAGAGGGAAAGAGGCTGTTATACCAACCAAAGGGCAGATCTTTTGTGGGTTTGCATTGACCAAGGCCCAACCATTGCATTTATACCTCTAAAATTTGCTTTGTCTTCTCGTTACATTTGCATACACACATCCCCTACCCAAGCCTTTGTCAATAGTTGATGAACCTGTCTCATGGTAATCTTACCAATGCGATATAGTTACAGGTCTCCAGTGTCAAGTAATTTGTATTTCTTTCTTCTTCTTTCTTTTTGCCAACAAGCAGGCTATTGACAACTGTACAGCGAGAACTGCCATTTTTGGGTTCTTGTGCATCATTTATGCTTAACCGAAATTCACAACTTCGTCTAGATAGTGGATGTAAAGCGTATGGGTTTTAGAAGTGCTGCTATCGTTGGTACTGCTGCCGTTATACATTAACTCTAAAAAGTCACCGGCAGAAATTAGATCAGGCATTGTGTCAGTATGTTGTGAGTTTACCGTAGTGTTCCTATTCTAATGAATAAGAACCACTGACGCACCGGAATCGGTGGCAGCAGTGTCTGTAATAAGATACAGTCTAAAGTTACTGGTGGTTGGTGACTATTTCGGGTTGTGAAATATTGCATCAGGTGCCTCCATGTCATAATTGATAGTGAAACTGTATGTATTCATTAGGTATAAACCCCATAGACGAGAATCAGGTAGATGATGGTCAAGATCGACATCACATTATCCCGCATTATTGTGCCTCAACGTACGTGAAACCTCGGTAATTTTGATCATTGATTAATTGGTGTTTCTCAAGAACATTACGTTTGCATAAATGAAAACAAACATTATTCGCTTCAACCTATTTACTATTATTATCTCTCCATAATGTAACCAATGATCACGCCCGCTTTGCCAGATAGCGTTCCAGTTTATTCCAAAGGTGCTCAATAGGATCCAAATCTGGACTTGTGTCGACCAGTCTGTCATAACATGGATATTATCATCCTCTTTCCATTATTTCACTTTCCTTTCAGTACGCGAAGGGGCATTGTCTTCCGGAAAAATATAGTGCGCAATATTGTCATCCCTCAAGAAAGGAAAAAGCTTCTCCAAGACGTCCATATGCTCGGCTTGGTTCCTGGCGCCTTTCATTCGCACAAGAGGCTCAACTCTGCTAGAAGAAAAGCAACCCCAGAGCATAAGCGATTTGGTCAAAGTCCTTCATCATAATTTCGCAATACATATTCTGGCCATCATGGCCTGAAATGTGGAATATGGGCACATGGAACCAGATCACCTTTGACAAGTATTCTTCAGTCCAGTTTACGTGATTCTTGGCCTATTGAGAGTTGTTTTTCTTGTGTCTCTGCTTTAACTTAGATTTATTGAGTCGAACTGAACAAGTGAAAACCAAGCACGTGAACGGTTTTACTAAAGTTACTCAAATGAAATGTTCATGTAGGAATTGGAGAATGTCGTGTGAGCTATGATTAAAGGGACACGCAAAATTGGTGGATGCTGTGTTCGATATCGCTTCACGGTCTTTCGGTTAATTTCTTTAATCTTCCAGTTTCTCATGCCATAAATTATGGAGCGTTCTTGTACAGAGATTTCAATATCCAGTGCTTCTGGGATGGTGGTGTTGACCTCTTGATGGTCATGGAAGGCAGTATTGACCAAGAGGCGCATGTTAACTGCCTTTCATACTACTTCCTCCCCTGGTACCAAAACGTTCGGAAGAGCAAGGCGAAAACTTTGTATTTCAGGAGGATAGGGTAGCTGCCACACTGATTTCTATGTAAAATTGTGGAAGAACAGACGGCACCTTCAAGGAATGGTGCGGCCAGCACAATGCTCGGATCTGAATCCGATCAAGCACCTTTGGGATGCGCTTGAGCGATGCACTGAGATGTGAATAGCCAATATTCATAACCCGACCAATTGCTTGCCACCCTGAGGGGTGAGGGGGGAAGATAGAGTCTAACATCATTAACAAGCTTGTAGGAGGTATCAGCCTGTAATTGAAGCTAAAGGTGACTTCACTCGCTACTAGTCTTCTGTTCAAAATAATAATAAATTATTATATAATTATCTTTTTATGGAGTTTGGCTTTTTTATCTTGCATAATGACAGAGTACAATAACTTTGAAGGTGACAAAATATATATCTGAGTCTTAAAATCTTCAGAAATCCGTTGCGCAACAGTTACGTCTTAAAACTGCATGTAATGATGCACCTGAATGTCCTTGGGAATCTGGCCATTCGTTCTGTTTTTTCTTTTTAATTCTCGCTTTTGGCAAATAGGACATATCAGAGACGTGAGGTACTCCTCTGTCATGATAACTCTTGGGGGAACCTAAGTGAAGAGCACTTTGGTGAGAAAAATATCATCCTTTTGTTGTCAGATATACCTTCCGTTGTTTGCAGAATTCGTAAAGACGGTTCCTAACAGACCTTGCCGAAGCTGGAGGTTTTCCACGCATTGAGGATGGTAAGCCTCCGCTACCGAACGCGATAATCACAGGGCGTTCTGCCTCTCCTTCTTCATCTGCACTATTTTTTTTTGTCTCCGCTTTCCTTTCTTTTTTGACTTTTTGAGTAGCTCTTTGTCTTTGGTGGCCCCAAATAAATATTTCTTACTACCGGTAAGAAGGCACTTTGCGATCTCCGTCACGCCTTTTTGCTTTTGGATATAAGTTTTGAATTTTAGCTTGCTAAATCTAGTGAGCTTGTTAGTAAAATTAAATAAAGAGATCTCTTACCTGTTATCCACATCATAGAAACTTGTAATTTGCTGATGGTATTGAAATCGATATTTAATAGATGTGACGATGTTGGCAAGGTCAGCCGACTTGATACTGGGGATTTTATCGATGACTTTTTTGTGTCGCTAGATCAACCTTTGTGTATTCATTGCGCCTCCGAGTTGCGTAGCTGTAGCCGCAAATATCGTAATACTCCTCTGTGCTTGTTTTTCGTATCCGGTGTTTCCCCTTGCCACATCCATCTACAGCGACAAACGTATCTGTCGTTCCAGGGTCTACTCCCCAGATGACAGCGTCTTCTGCCATGTTTTTCAAATCTTGGGCAGTCAGCGGTTTATTCGATGCTTTGCGTTTTGGACGTTTGAAGAAAAACTCAACATCCACGCCGTCTGTCCTGATTTTGTCCCTAAAAGGAATAGTTGAATATATTCCTTACACATACGCACCAGAATACTGATTTTTCTGTTTCTAGACTTTCGATTGTTGCATATCCTATCTTCCTCATTTCAAACAAATCAAAGTAAATTCTCCTTGCATCCGATGCGGTATGTTCGCAGTGCTCAGAAACTTTCCCAAAGATTGAAAATCGATTGTTATATGTCGACACTGGAAGGTGTATACAGGTAACAGCGAGAATCGGCGACATCCGCGCGGATATGTATACTTGAGTGGACGAAAATTGTCACTCTTAATTGCAGAGATAATGCCTTGAACAAAGTCTTAACAGCTTTCCACTCTTTGTCTGGAAGATTTTGCTTGAACTTTTTGGGCAGCTCCACCTCTTGTCGCTGACGTATAGCAGATCTCACTGAATGAGTTAGACTTGATAGAAGTTTCTTGGATAAACCATTCGTATCGACCAACCGGATATAATTTTAATGCTAATGCAGGCAAATATATCAGGTAATATTACCTCTACAATGTTACGTCGAACAAACGCGGTACTCACGTATTTCTGTGGAGCTTCTTCTTGTATAAACACCTTTTTCTCCATTCTCTGCAATATAATGTACATCCACGGAATATACTTTTCGGGGTATGCATTCAATTCCGTCTCAGTTATGGGTCGCTCTCCAAGCGGGAGGGAGTTGACCAAGTCTTGGATCGACTCTTCACGTTCCGTTTTTATTGGCCAGTTCAATTTGCGTTTTCTTTTTTGACTTTGCACCTGTGGAAGAGGCTAGAAATACGTGAGATAATAAAAAAATATTTTTTATCATACTACCTGCGACCGTCGCTTTGCTCTGGTGCAGTAGCTCGCGCGTTTTATTGTGTGTAGAAGTGATCAAATAAATGAGAGATGGGTTATGTAGCTTCGTGTGAAAGATCGATCTTTGAAATGCCATTTCCAAATTAGGATAATAGAAGAAGAAAAAGCCATTGGCAAAACCATAAGATACAATGATAGGATGTGCAGCCACACGTTCATTACGGCAAGTGCTTTTTACCTTCGCTTCGCTTCGGGTAAGCACTTGGTCCTCCATTCACGTATGACGGCACATCGATGATATCGAGTACTGTCCTTCACTGCGACCAAACGAATGTACGGCAAAGCAGCATTCGCAATTTTTCCCAAGCTTTCGAGCATTTGGTAATCCTCAATAGTAAAGGCAATGACACGACTGCCGTTCTTCGCATGTCTGTTATTTGGACAGAGGCGAGTGGTTTAGATGATGAGATGAGATAACAAGGTCACACAAAAATTACTCTCACTTTGCTTCCGGGTTCTGTTTTACCATAAAAGAAGAGACTATTGCAATCAGAAAAAATTATTTGATTGCAAGAATGTATACGCGAGTTTTCAAAATCATGTCTCTTTAGTACGTAAACAGGTTATGATCTCTATTGAGTGATTTTTATGTCATTAGAATACAATTCGATACTTCTATTTTTTTTTTCTTATTCCTCTTCCTCTTCCTCTTCTTCTTCTTCTTCTGGAAGGTCGTACTCATATGCCACATCCCAACGCGATCCCGGTGCACGTGCGCTAACGTATTTAATGAAGCGCATAACCCCCTCATCGCGCAAAACAAGTGATAACTCATTTGAACCTGCTGACATTGTAAGTAAAGCGCCATCTTCGTCAGCTGCCTTGTATGTTGCTGGATCTTCTTCTTCATCGTGTGGTGCCATATAACATTCGTAACCGCCATATTCTCCACTCTCCCACATGCTTGCAGCACGCTTGTTTGGTGTGGTAGCGAAGCAAAGTGTAACATCCAACACTCCCTGACCGCGAGTGTTAGTGGTAGCTAAGGTGTAATCATGACCAGGTCGGAATCGTCTTGCTTCACCACGGTAACCGGTAGGAAGCAATTGGCTGACCACAGCCACCCAATGTCTAAAGGGTTCACTCTCGAATTTTTGTTGCAAATCCTTGAAAAGTTTGCTTGTTTCATCTGCAGTAGTTTTGGTAGGATCCAGCGTCATGTAACGGCATCGGTGCGGGGGACCATGAACAGTCCACAGACCAGAGACACCCGATCCATGGGGCGCGATCACCTCCATACCAGTCATCTTATCCCGTTGATCTGCTTCCAAAATAGCCTTTTGCAGTTCTTCGGACAAGGACTTGTTCAGGATTTCTTTGCATTGCACGGCCGACTCGTCAAGGAAACGTTCCGACATCTGTGAAAGAGTCTTCATATCGAGATAGAGAGGGTTCATCCATTCTGCGAGTGATCGGAGGTCCTCTTCCGTAAGGCCATCCGTAGCATCATCCTCGAGAGGTGCATTGTACTGAGTAAACATAGCGCTGGAATCGGACTATGAAAATGACTTAATTCATGGTTGCAACGTGTTTATGCTTACAATCAATTGTTCCAATGACGATTTGGCTTCGCCCTCTTCTTTTTCCTCATCATAACCAGGCTCGCCAGGCTGGGGAATATGAAACCATCCAGAAATACTCAATCTTGGTTTGCCTTCCGGGACTACTTCCTCGACGGAGTGGAACGAGTGACCAGGTTGAACAGTGAACATGACAAACTGATTCCATTGTGGTGGGATGATGACGGTGGGTTCAACCGCGGGCGTACCCTTCTCAATCACAGGATATAACTCAAGGGCACCACCATACTTGGGATCCCAAGCAACATCAGGATCGGGCAAGTACAAAATATAGGACACACGGCGCGTACCGATCACATCGTCATGGTTCAACAAATGACAGCCTTCGTTGTAGCTGTTGATGCTCATATCCATCTTACTTCCGGACAGTTTTCCACAACCCGTTACTTCGGAGATAAAGTCTCTGAACTCCTGTGAGTAGATAGCATTGCGCAATTCGAAGAGGGAAGAAAGTTTCTCCAGCTCGTCTTCAGGTAGACCGTCCAAGTTTGCAAGATCGCCTGTTTGGTGCACCTTTAGAAAGTCAATGAGCATGTAGGACAATGGCTTTTTCTTTATGTACCTTGTAAATGTCAGTCTCCTTCAAAGTGAAATGAAGGTTGCTCGAGATTTCTTTACGAACGGTTCTCAGGAGGTCATCGTTCACCAACTGGTCAATTTTACAGTGAAGATATGGTTTTGAGGCTTTAAACGCGTCTTTAATTTTTTGGACGGTTGGTTGATCAAACAGTCCAGTAATAAATTTTTCTTTTGGAGACTCTGTCTTGCTTCGTTTTGCTGGACGTTCCATAGCTGTGAAAAAAAAAAAGAAACAACAAAAAAATTGTGGCCTCATGTTGCAAAGTGGCTCAGATCATCCCGCCCGTCCAACCGAAATTCATATTCAGCCGCAGGTGCATAATGCTTGTAAGAATGGATCATTTTTTCATTGCTGAGGGATCAATGGATCTCTTATACTGCTGTATTCTACCAAACGTCTAAAAAATAAGAATTTATTACTCTAAAAACAAATACTTAGCTATAGAGAAAAAAACAGCGTCTATCTAAAGAAGTGTTTAGTGCAATATATTAGTACGTAGAATCAGGTCTCTCTTGAGTTGCATAAGCTTTTTTTTTTTTTTTGTTCAGTCAAGACCAAATGATTTTTGTCCATACCGCATAGGTTTACTTTACAACGTGTGTGACATTACCATAAAATGGACAGCACAAGATCACCATGGAGCTGCAAAAGTACGATCCACTAGGAGATGCGTAAATTCTGTTCCGGACCAAGATAAAGGACGTAAAGAAAAAAAAACGGAGACTTGAATTATTTATGGAAAATAACTGTTTCACTTAAGAGAGAGTAGATTTAAAAAAAAACATTGCTTTTTGCAGGACCTGTACAAATCATTTGAACTGGATTATGGTTTTCGCCTGGAACAGTTCCGATGCGGGACCACGTATACCCGTATTTAATTTCCGACGTCGGTTCCTACATTAGGCTATATGCGCCCAGTAGGTTCAGTCACCTACATGAAGCAAGGTCTATCCCTGCTGATGATCTCCCACGCAACGCACCAGCAATATGAAAAGGTCAGGCTTGAAAACATTCTTTCACCTAAACCTGATGAAATGCCTATGAATGGTTAAAAAAGAAATATATGGTTACATTAACACCACGAGTTGAATTCCTTGCTCCTACTATGCATGGTGTACCTCCTTTGTACATTGCTATGTCCATGCAACGTGCTAAATTAAAAATAGAATTTCAAAACGATGTAACACAGGATGAATAGCATAGGACGTCTTTCCTTCTGAAAATTCGGGTAATCACGGTGTGTAGTATAGTCTGGGCATTCCGAGAACAAGACAAAGAATAAGATGGGACATCTGATCACCAACTGTTTTATGCAAAACACAAGAGTTAATGTTGTGTCACATGTCAATGTTGATTTCTTTACGCGCTATGCGAATTATTTATTTGGTAACAAATCACAGATTTCTGCATAATTACATGAAGGACATGACCAGCAAACTAAGGAAGAGAAAGCGAACAGGAAAAGAGAAAAGAAAATATGATGAAATAGACATAGATGAAACTGTTTTTTTTTTTTTTACAAGCGAGGTCGGGAACCGACGGAGACAATATCGTCGTACAGAAGCGTTGTCAAGAAGTCGTCGTACTTCTCGCTAGTAACGCTTGATCCAAATGCCTTCTTGGCAGCATCGTACTTGGAAGAACCATACTTGGGACCAAGTTGCTGGCGCAGGCTGTTGATTTCTTCATCCAAAAGCTGGGAAAGGTAGGCAGGGGTCACGGTCTTACCCTCTGCAGTGACAGCCTTGTGATGGGCCCATTGCCACAACTGTGAACGAGAGATTTCGGCTGTAGCGGCATCTTCCATGAGGTAGTTGATTGGGACACAGCCAACGCCACGAAGCCAAGATTCCATATAGGCAAGTCCAACGTGGATGTTATCGCGAATACCTTGTTCAGTAATAGCACCCTTGAAGTTAATGTCCAACAGATCGGTGTTCTTGACAACAACATCATCTCGTCGTACGTGGATCTGGTTAGGCTGTGGCATATGTTCGTTGAAGATATCCATAGCCAACTTGACAAGGGCGGGATGAGCAACCCAGGTACCATCGTGACCAGCGGTGACTTCGCGCACCTTGTCTGCTCTGACCTTGGCCATAGCGGTATCGTTGGCCTTGGTGTCGTTCTTGATGGGGATCTGTGCAGCCATGCCACCCATAGCATGAACACCACGCTTGTGGCAGGTCTGAATAAGGAGACGGACATACGCGTCCATGAAGGGGACGGTCATCGTGACGACCGAACGATCGGGCAAGACAAATTGGGGGTGTTCGCGGAACTTCTTGATGAAGGAAAAGATGTAATCCCAGCGACCACAGTTGAGTCCTGATGAGTGTTCGCGCAATTCGTAGATAATTTCATCCATCTCGTAGGCAGCTGGCAGTGTTTCAATCAAAACGGTACCTCGGATGGTTCCACGGGGGATGTTAATCATATCTTGTGCACAGTTGAAGATGTCATTCCAAAGTCTTTAAAAGAAAGAGCATATTAAAATCAATTTGCTAACATTAGCAATCTTTGCTATGCATTTTTACCTAGCTTCCAAGTGGGATTCAATCTTGGGCAGATAGAAGTAAGGGCCCTTGCCTCGCTTGATAAGTTCCTTCGCATTATGGAAGAAGAAGAGGGCAAAGTCAATAATACCAGCAGCAACTGGTTCACCGTCAACAAGGAAATGCTTTTCAACCATATGCCATCCTCTGGGTCTACATGCCAAAAAAAAAAAAAAAAAAAAAGGAAAGCAC
>JNEV01001182.1:0-12879 GCA_000697495.1 Saksenaea oblongispora B3353
GTCTAAAAAAAAAAAAAAAAAAAAAAAAAAAAGGTAAGCTCGTTGCCAATTGGTCCATCGGCCAAAACAGATTTCACGTGGAAGTGACACTTCTTGTTCTGCTCCCCCGCCCCTCATTCTCACTCCTTCTCCTTCCGATGCCTCCGCATTTTCCTGGTGACCTTCCCAAAAGAGGTAAATTTACCTAACAAGTAGCGTTGCAAGCTTGCCGTCCTTTCGGAGGGCATATTTCTTGCCATTGGGATTAGCAAATTCGATTGTTTCGCGAACAGCGTCACGAAGGTTGACTTGACCGCTGATCATATTATCCCACGTGGGGGCACTCGAATCTAATGAAGACAGGAAAAAAGAAAATACTGTGTCACACGCCTGACTAACTTTGGTTTCATTTTGCTAACCTTCGAAATCGGCCATGAAGGTAGAGGCACCAGAGTTCAAAGCATTAATGACCATCTTTCGGTCAACAGGGCCAGTGATTTCTACACGACGATCCTGCAAACCAGGAGCGGGTGCAGCTGCACGCCAGTTGGGATCGTTGCGAATGTAGGCAGTCTCGGGCAAGAAATCAGGTAGAACACCACGGTCTAACTCTTGTTGACGGTAGACTCGATTTTGCATCAATGTCTTGCGAGTAGGGTTGAAGATACGCTGAAGAGTGGCGACAAATTGCAAAGCTTCAGTTGAAAGGATTTCAGCCTGAGCAGGAGTCACCGGGGCCAAAACGGCCACACCAGGAACGGAGGACTTGAGGAGGCTGGGTGTTTGTGTTTGAAGAGACATGCTGTTGTATGGTAATGAAGTTAGAGAAAAGTTCTAGAAATTAAAAAAAGATGTGGGGTATTTATACTAATTCAATGCCTCTCCCTTTAAAGCGTGTGGAGTTATGCCGGAAGGGTCGGTCTGGTGGAATGCGTGACGCTTCTTCCACCGTGTCAACTTTTTTTACGGCAGTTTCCTTGTGCATCACATGCTCCTGTTCATCATATTCACATGCGAGCCGTCCAAAATACGGAGGAATACGCTTGTTGGTTTTTTCACCCTAGAACCTCCTTATAGAAAGAGCTACCTTTTTTTTTTCATTTTATTTGATTCACTGAGAACACTAGAAAAGGTTGCTAACAAGTATTACGATAAAAAAGATCTGGTTTAGTATCTGTCATTATCCTTTTTTTCATTGTGGGGTTAATATAGCTGTGGTTGGCGGGGGTATAATCATCTATCTTTGTCCAACGAGATCAGTAATTTTAAATCGAAGTCCGTCCGTGAGATAGAAGAAGCTTGATCGTTTATGGGTGGTGCGTGATCTCATAGCGCGTTCTTGCTTATCGCACCAAAGGAGATGACTCATCAAAAAAGGAAATTGCCCAGACACAGTTTGATTGGTGCACGTGAATTGTGGCTTGTCCCATCCTACAAAAGGGAAAATTTTCTCGGGAACTGGTAAAGGCCCTTCTCCCTCTTTTGTTTCGTAGGTGTGTAAATAAACCGTTTGTTCTCAGAAAAAGTTTTCTTCTTTTGGGTTGTGCGTGTTTGTGTAATGAGATATAACCACGCAAGTTTCATTCGCATTTATACATGTTGGTTCTATATAACCTCCAGTGTATACAAGCTACTTGTTTAGCGCTTGCAATATCAAACCACCATGTTGGCTGTTTGAGGACTGGCACTTATTTTACAGTGGTGTCGGACTATAGGTTGGCCTTCAACATTGACTTTTTTTTTTTTTTTAAAAAAAATGATCTGATAATAATAATAATAAATTTATCTACTTTTTGCATTTGTACATAAAAAAAAACGAGGATGTGATGGGAGAGAGTATGACTATACTTGTGCGGGGGAAGAAGTGATTGGTTCATTCGTGAACCCACGACTGAGAAAATTCCTCATCTTTCGGCGATTTTTCTCCAAAAGTAAAGACGCGTAAACAAGCAAGAGAAGCACTGATTTCTCGGGAGTGTCAGCACGTAAGTGAATGTCGTTCGTATTTGTCCAACATATCTGGTACCTCAATCAGTGGACCTACTGTGGCAGCCAATGCCTGCTCAGAGTTAATACCATAGGCCCCGACCGCAAACTCAAAATTGTTGCCAGCTGCAGTGAAGGCTTGGGTAGCCATGAGTTTGTATGGAAATCCTACGGCCTTCAAGACAAAGTACACTAGCATGGGAACAACAACATGGAAAACCGTGCCAATGTTGTCAATGATTTGATGACCATGGTTCGCAAACATGACCGTAAATCGTATAAAGTAATCCGATAAGCGCAAAGCGGCTCAAAGCGCGGCAAAAAACGAGTATCATACCACGCGTTGCCTTTAAGCCATCGTAAAGTATATCGCGTGATGGTACCAGCTAAAAGAGGAATACCAAGGTAGATAAGCACAGACTGCGCAACTGGCTAGATCTCTATGCGGACATCATTGCTCAGATACCCTCCAAACCACGAGGGCACAATATTTATGCACAAAATTGCATAAGGTGAATACAACGCAATTTGTAAAATAGAGTTGATACCGACAAGCATAGCACCATAGTTGGCATCGGTATCGAACAAATGGATCCAGATCATAACCATTGCAATACATCTGCCATGCAGTTAACTACAGCTCTTCATTTTTTCATGATGTACCTGGCTATGCCGAACCTAATTACACCAGTACGGGATCCTGGCAGATCAGGTAATGTAACCCACGCCAGTGCTGTCATGATGATAGGACCAATGATCCAATTGATGAAAAGCGAAACAGCTATTTGCACTCAAATATGTTTATCGGATAGGATTATGGGAATCTTCTCGTATTGTACTTTGCATAAAACAAGATACATCATCACGAGAAGTCCGATGGCGATAGGTACGGAGACAGATCCTAACTAGACTGCGGCAAAAGCTGGCTGTACGTTGGGGTACGTGATAGCCGATCAAGACACCAACGATCATCGCAAGAAGAATCCATATAATAAGAAACCAATCCAAAATTCTCAGCTGTTTCACCAATGTTAATAAAGAGTATAGCTTAAAAAACAGATTGTGTCGTTTTTGTTCCTCTTTACTTGATCCGTTGACTTTGTTTTCCTGACACGGTGCACTGGAACCTTTGACGCAGAAGTCATATTTACACAGCTTTCCAGTGACATACAGGCCTGTTCACGCAGTAACCGAATTTGCAATCTTCCAATTTATAACACGGTTGCTCTGGGCAACCGCTCCCATTGGATGTCATAAAACAATATACAAAAGAAGGAGCGAAACTTAAAAGAAACACCGAAGCCTCCTCTTTTCCACTGCGGTGTTTTTTTTTCACTTCCGGTATCTGAATCTTCAAACCTGTGTAAGGAGATCATTGTAACTCAGCCGTAATTTAGCCTGCGATTTTTTACGAGAAGGATACTTTGTAAGTACAGGGGACGGGAGCAAATCATGTGCGCATGTAAGTTTTTTGCTCGGTAATGTTGTGGAGTAAATATGATTAGTCATCTGGTTGATGAAATGAGATCTGGGTAAAACAATTTCTGGTCATAGCCGTCACTCATATCTCTTTTCCGTGATATTACGATGACCTCTGCAATAGCAGAGATATGCTGCCTCTGAATTGGTTTGGTTCTCAGGACAGGCCGTATCGTCGATGTCGGAAAATCTAATAAGCAAGCGTTGCATTGTCTTGGCTTCAAAATTTGCCACAACGTGATTTCTGATGCATTCTTCATATTGTTTCGCAGCGTCAGCAACTAATGTCATATAGCCTTGAGAAGCAAAAAGATCTAAATGAAAGGTAGATGCGTCGTTCTTGAAACCTTGAAATGCAACTTTTATGCTATCACTCGCGTTGTCTCCCTTTCCAGCAACAATAGCAAATATGTTGTAGCAAAGATTCTGAGAAATAGCTGGAAGCTCTTGATTTTGCTTAAGCAATCGTAAGATAAAGTAATTTGCAAATACTGACCCAACGTAAGTGGTATCTCGGATGTGTTTAACAGCAAAGCGAAGTGATTCCACAAAATCCGGATTTTTGCATGTATTTTACAGGGAAGACTTGATTATGCTTGTGCGTTTTAATTTGCAAGCTACTTTGCGGCGAGGCTTGTAGTTATCGCACGCTGAATTGGAAGCCCTGCTATGACCGGGTTTTCCACAAGAAGCACAGACAGCTTCCTTTTCCCTGTCCTTCTGCTGCGCGTCCTTCTGTGCTTGGTATTTCTCTCATCGCTTTTTCTGAGCAAGTTCGGATTTCTGTTGTTTTTTCGATTTTGAACCTGAGGCGGTTCCTAACGTATTATAATGTATCATTTATTGAACAACACATATTTTCTGCTTACCTGAGGATGAAAACCTGGATGAAGAACGCTCAGCATCATCCGTGGGATGCTTCACAGCTCCCGTATACTTGTCTCTTTCTGTTGATAGTGAGTAGGACGCACGCATAATTGAAGGAACTTTACCTATAGTACGGGCCCTCCTTTTCACACGTATGGGCGATTGAAAATCGTCGTCGTCGGTATCATCGTCTTTTCTTTTGTCTGTTACATCAATATGAACCTCTGTCAATACACGATATCTATTATGTTGTTTGACACACTCACTCGGTGCATCGGTCGAAGAAGTTGCCTTTTCGGGCATGTGTGAAGCACTAAATTGTTACACGGTATACAAGCGATTATCTTTTTTTTTTTGGCGTGAGATTAAATGAAAGAAAAGAGGTTGTCTTTTTTTTTGAGTATGAAAATTAGAACAGTCACCAATGGTTTAATTTCCTCATCGTATGGTTTTATCTTTATTCCCAAGAAAAAAGAAAGTGTGAATGTTATTATTGAAACATACATAGAGGCAGATGATAAATAGATATACAGATAGCAGCTTTAGGATGTATACTTCTTTATACATTTCTCTGCGTGTAACTGTTTTACTATATCGATGGAAGATGAACCCACTTCAATACTATATTGAAATTAAGTAGAGTTAACAATCACATGAATACTTTTCTTCCATGAAATTTAGATATCTAGAGGATACATTGGAATAAGGCACATCAGAAGAAGAAAAATTGCAGGAACGTATCCATGTCTCCAGGACACTCATATCCCAAAAAAAAAAGCACCACAATACTTAACCCATTTTGGTAGATTTATGCCACTACACAGTAGCCATTTATGCGTCTGTTCTGTATATATCTCTGCGTGATCCAGGGTTAGGAGCAGTAAGGTAGTGAATATATCTTTGTTAACCAATTATTAATAAATGGTAATGATTAGATGCGATTTTCGCTTCGCTCTGGTGCAGTAGCTCGCGCTTTTTTTTTTTTGGTGTGTAGAAGTGATCAAATAAATGGGAGATGGGTATCTCCGATCGATCTTTAAAATGTCGTTTTCAAATTAGTATAATAGAAGAAAACAAAGCCATTGGCTAGAAAGGTGGAGATCTTCTGAAAGACGATCGAAGAAGAAAAGTCTATGTAAGAGATAGCAACGTTTGTGTAACAACCTGCTTCGTCATATATAGCGTAGGATACACGTTTAGATGATGAAGCGCCCTGCCGTAAATGGAAATACGATCTTGATCTTCGTGTAATGAGCAATCACAGCGAGCATATCCAGCACTGTCTAATTGGTTTATCCAGCATTCAAACATAAACAAATGGGACATTGACTTATTTGCAACAACTTGGCGTCTTCACTAATTTATTAACCGCTACTCGTGCAACGTGATGAAGGGGAAGCTTCTGGACGTTCTAGACTTCTTCAGACATATGGATGCAACGGAAAAGGCATAGAGTTTAACAGCCCCATAACTAAAGCAAATGCACAAAAGTGTGTCATCAAACATAGTCCAGCTATTTAGAACACTGAGAAAGGTTTACATGTACATAGTAGCTCAGCTTGTGTCAATTACAGATGGCTCAAGTGCGACGCTCATGAACGTATATCGATGGACAAAACTAGTATGAGCTGTTACTAACAGAGATATGTTATGCGCAAAATTTCGGCCAGTTAAAAAAACAGAGTTACAAGATATGGTACGCTCCTCTTCCACAATGGATCGACGGACACAGCATTGCTGCAGTTGTTACCAATAAAACTGGCCACTTGCAAAAGCCATAACCTTATTTCCTATCCTCACCGTGTGAGGTGTGAGACATGACAGCCAGGCACTGCCTTTTGGGGTATCTACTGAGATCCAAAGTATCATTCCATTCATTATCCATGGATGAAATTTTTTTTTTTTTGCTGCACCAATAAATGTTGTTCCTACAGAGACCAAGTGCATATAAGTAAAAAAAAAAAAGTGTACCAATGGCTGCATACTCAATTATTCCCCTGGCGAAAAGCTGGTACTTCATGGGATACTAGGCTTACTTAGAGTGGTACAAAACGCTGTGCACAGATATGAATACTCCAGAGCCTACAGCGATTCCGGAGATATCACCACCGATATTAAAAACTTGTCAGTCAACGGTTCTTAGAGAAAGAAAGACAAACCATAAAATTTGTTGACATTATCCAAAGAGGCAGTGAATGGATTGGGAACAATCTTAGCAAAGAAGGATTGATTTAGACATTTGGTCGGGATGCGGCTATGCAAAAGGCATAAGAAGAAACTTAGCAACAAAGCTCCGGCGCCGGAAATGCTGCCCACATAAGGGACTGTCCATCTCCTTACGCCGTTTAATCGAGCCGGGATGACCATTTTAGTTGAGCTGTTTTACATCTATATCCATAGCTCTTTTACATATGATATATATTAGTTATTCATCTACTGCAAGCAACCTATGCTTCTATTCTGTGATGTTTTCATCCCGCGATGTAAATGCATTCCTTCATAAATAATAAAAGAAAATCGGATTTTTACCAAGAGTAAACCGGTGTTTCACGTGCTCTATGTGTCGGCAACTAATAAACTAAAGCAAATATCGCGTACCATATCAAAGCGAGGATCATCAATCGGCAGCCCACATTTATTGCGATACTTGTAAAAATGGTCCTATGACTGATAATGGACGAACTGGCCCTTGTTTTGTGATTGACACTAATACCTACTGCACCATATCCGTATCCATATCTTCATATCGTCTGTATTGTATTGATGATAGATTCTACGAGTCGGCAGTTATCCTATGTTCGAATCGGAACCCGTATAGAGAGTTCTGCAATCGTTTATCAGCTTTGGTACCAAAACATATCCAAGTATCAAGCCACAGTATTCTTTGATCATCAGAGTCGAACAAAGGGACATATAAGGGACGGGTCATTTTATGACCCCCATTCAGTTTGCCCTGAAGTCAAAACTCTCAATTATAAAACGCATATTATTTCCTTCAAACTTGATTGTTTCCGTCAGCAGCAAGGGATTAGTGAATATACAAGCCAACCTCATCGTATAGGTATATGCAACGTTTGATTGCTATCGTATTGGCTGTGAAGCTTTACTGCAAACATTGTCTAGAACAACGATAGAATTCAAAAAGAAACAGAGAAAAGACGATAAAATATGTTCTGAAGTTATGAGAATGAGAAATGAAACAACGGAAATTGCTCAACGTTCTGCTGTTACAAGCATCACTATTCAGGGAATCTTTTCCCATAAATCTATGGCGCTTGATTCGCTTTGCTTTAGCGACAGATCAGAGGCACATCAATACCCTCGAGATATGGCGTGTTTTGCAATATCGTTAAACTTGTGTATGGGGCATTATTTATGACCAGGCGGTTCACTAAAACCATCAGCAGCTTGGTTTTCATGCATAGTTATCCAGACACAGAAAGTGAGGCTTTGTTTTTTATTTTTTCCAAAGCATGCAGTGTACCGTTAAATATGATGTATATACTTTTAAGTCGTATGTCTTTGAGATTTTCGTATGGCAAACACTTCTTGAAGGGTTGTCTTAAAATTCTGGAAACATTGTATGTCTTGATAACTATGACCTTGGTATTTGGCCAGTGTTATGTATGATCATTAGGCAATACGGCCTCTATTGTTGTTTTTTGAAAGTGTACAGTACTTGTCTGAGAAAAAGAGGTTTCAAGCGGCGCAGATGCTTTAAAAACGGTTCCTACGTTACATAAGGGGTACTTGCATCACGCCTGCCATAAACAATATGAAAATAAGCCACTTTTTCTATGGGGGCACCGAAGATTCAACACATCCAATAATAATGAAGCTGAAATCAACTCCTTCTGCATTATAGTGGAGGGTACCGGAGTTCAATTTCCTGTTGTGTAGACCAATGGAATATCATTATTTGGTAGAGGGTACCGGAGATCAAATGCCTAGCCGCGTTTTGCATTTTTGCAAGTAATTGTGTGTCTTTGATGCAAAAGTGTGTCTCTCATGAGCAGTAAGGTCATTTTGAATAGAAAGCAACTTATTTCTAGCCACTGAATGCCATACAAAATTTTTAATTATATATTTTATAAAGAACTAAACTTGTGTTGGCTCTTCTTTCAGCCAACTGTTTGGCAGCGTTTTTGCGTGTATAGGATTTTGAGATAATCTTAGAACTTGCGAAATTGTCAGCCTCATAAAGCTCTCCATTAAGAAGAAATTGTGCTTTAAAATGCACACCATTCCATTGGGTGGATATTATTCGGCCACAGATTTCGTAAACTTTGTCGCTAATCTTGAAGCTTACAGGGTAATCAACCTGAAGACCCTTGATGTCTTTTTGCTTCTTCCTCTTTTCCAATGGATAATTCACGGAAACATCAGCAATGATTACAAATGATGGGTAATGGGTAATCTCATTGTAATATATTGTACCTCTCCCTTTGATTGTTCTAGACTTGAGGTGATGTGCTTGTACAAGCTCAACAATAGAACCACCAAAGTCGGAGGACTTTCGATCTCCTAGATCGTGTTCGTCAAATAGCTCTTGAGATATATATAAGATTGGAGGGGTTGCAGAAGCTTCCCCTTCATACTCTTCAAGTACCACAAGGGTCTTGAGTACCGTCACGGTCTTGACATATTTAAAGAAGTGCTGGCGAATTTCCTCGCAAAGTCTATTGTCTGGCCTTCCAGGTCCATCATCAAGGAGAAAGTGAAGAACACTAAGTGGATCATCTTCCTTGCCTTCTTCGAAACCAGAAATGCTTCCGTTTGTCCATATAAATTTCCTTAGCAGATCATTTGCGTTCACAAAGTCATTTTTTTTTTTTTGGACAAGCTTCTGCATTGACTGAAACAGTCTACTAAATTCGTTTGAACCATTGACCTCCGGTAATACGGGAATAATTATGCGAAGAAGAAGCTCGGCCGGTGCATCGATGAAACAAGAATTGTTCTTCCACGGGTTGAGTGCAAATTGATCTTTTGTTGTTATTTTCTGCTTCGAATTTGCAGGCTACATATTATGCTTAATTAGTTGAAAAACAGATAGGGGACTTGTACTTACCATAGAAACACTAAGAGAAGGCAATACAGGTTGTGGAGATTGATGTACGGTGTGATCGATAGGGCCAATGGTTGTAAGTGTAACAGCAGATGCAATAGGAGGGCAAATTGGAGCAATAGGTCGATAAACTGGAGCAATAGGTCGATAAACTGGAGCAATAGGTCGATAAACTGGAGCAATAGGTCGATAAACTGGAGCAATAGGTCGATAAATTGGAACAGTAGGTCGATAAATTGGAGCAGTAAGTCTATACATTGGCGCAATAGGTCTGCAAATTGGTGCAATAGGTTGATAAGCCGGTGCAATAGGACGATGACTTGCAGGCGTGACATCAGGATGCACAATAACAGCTCTGTTTTTGTTGGTATCTGCCATGGGTACTACCGGATTTTTCTTTTGCTTTTTTAATTCAGAAGTAATTGCTCCGTTGTATCTGGAGCACGGCCATCATTTTCAAACTTCTTCGATCGTCGTTTTTTTTGGCAAGACGAGTTTCTCCTTATTTCCATAGCGAATCTTCAGTCCTGCTTCAACGGTGTCGAAATCAGCTTGCTGGTTTTCAGTATATCTAACGAGATTTTCGATCGCATCAGCAAGCGTCTCTGATTTGTTTTTTCGAAAAGTCGGTAGTAGTCGTTGTGAAATGCTTCGATTGCATTGGTCGTCCGAGTCGCATGATCTGCAAGGTCATTTTTCATTTTGGTGCCGCACTTAAAAATCATGGATGCAATTGCAGGCCGCGTCCACCAGTTAAGCCAAGGCGCCACGTTGGGGTATTGTTCATATAGGTGTTTTTTTTGAACGTTCGAATATCTTTTCATCGTCTGTTTTTCGAAGAATCTCCGTGTGCTTACGGAAATCACCTCATCACCAGGGCTCACAAGAAAATGGTTCCTCTGCACGCGATTTACTTGCTGTGAAAAATGCATATAACATCCTCTTAGATGCGACTCGGCAATTTCAAGAGTAGCTGAAGGCACATGTTCCATGACAGCATCAATGAATCCTTGCCTTTGTGCTTGGGAGAAATCAACAATCATTCCAAGCATGCCGTTACTGCCATCGAACTTGACCTTGTATGTGCGAAACAGTGCCAAGAAATAGTTCCTATAGTGCTTAGCACTCAGACCACCCAGTATTGCATGAAATATCGTTGCATTCATACCAAGACAGGGAAAGTACATTGTCGATGAACACAAATAGAAGCCTTTTGTACATACTCCATGGGTTAAGTCGGTAATAATCGGCTCTTTTGATACATCTACAATACCATCCATCTTGGGATGGCGAAATGCGATACAAAATCTTTCTTTCATAACGTCTGCCATTACGAAATACTCAGGGTACTTCTCCTGGAGCAGAAGGATATCTTCAATTGTAGATGCCTTAGATATTTTGAATATGCCTTCCTCAAGTAATGTTTTTTTCGATAGTATCTTATTCGATCAACGTTCTGGAACATGGAATCGATTGTGCGTGCTGGTGGGATAGTCGAGCCATTTCCCACGACCAACTGCTTGGCCTTAGCATGCTTATTCTGGATGACAATTTTCTTAAATTGACCAAACGACTGATCTGACATATTACAGCCTTCATAAAGGCCATGACTATGGGGTCCAGTATGAACCATGGTGCAACTACCATCCTTGCATGTAACTTGGCCTTTGCAGGGCATTTTAGCAATGATAGCTTAACATTACACGAAGGACAGGCCCTCTCCACGCATGCCTTAGGCTTTGATTCTGCAATAGTCGGTCTAGCATACTATTTCTTGATAATATATGTTAGCATATGGCTATATAAAATAATAGTAACTACCTTATATCTAAGGCAAGTACTATTCACGCAAACGATTGCGTCATTACATTTCCTGGTGATGGTGCGGCCACCATCTACCAAGGGTACAACATTCTGTTTTGACATGCTCCAGCCAATATCATAATTGACAACATGAATCCCAGTTTCTTCATCAATGGAAGCACCACATGTGACAGTTGTATTTTCCATAGGAAAATGTTCAAAACTAGCGCGGATAGGTGTCATTGTTGAATAAAATTGGAGAGTATTCGCATACTGTATTTTGTGGATAAATTTACGTTGCTAAAAGTAGCTTTTTGCGCAGTCTAAAGGCCAAGTTTTGCGCTGACAAAAAAAAAAGCGGGACCGCATTATTCAGTAAAGATGCAAAACATGAATAGATTATGTACTTACACTTAGCCCTTCGACAACGCAAAAAGTTACTCCAGCATCGCAAACATCCATTAGATGAGTATTTGATCGAGTACAATGACAAAAGCCTTACCGATGCTAGCATCTATAAAAGCGACAGTTAATTAAGATGATTTTAAATTTGATATATAATGTCGTATACGTACCGTAAAAATCTAAATCCCCTCAGGAGGGGAACCGGTATTCTTATCCGTGATGCGATCGGTTGCCATCGTAGGTCGAGCAAATTCATCAGGTCTGCCTTGGCCTGACCAGATCGACTGAGCAATCCAATACATCTTTTTAGCTGCATTGACGTCCCTCTGCCATACCATTCGACAGCGTTTGCAAGCTAGAATGGCATGGTGGGAGATACCGTCTGCAGTGGTGATCTTATCGAGCGCTTTTTCTCTGCAATTGTGACAGATCTAGCATTCCTTAATAAGCATCAATGGCGCTAACAAAAAGACTATACACGTGCCTGAGATGTACGGAACTCGTCGAGTTTGATGGCCACAAGCTCCCCTCTCCGCTCGCGCCTTTTCAGTATACTCCACAATTTGCCAACCGCACCCACCCTATGACCTTTGATTTTCATACTTGATTTGCCAAACATGGCGTCGCCCGTCACAATCAATGGCATTTTATCTGATTTTTTGTGTGCTGCTGGAGTCCATTTTCGTAGGCGGCTCTTTGGACCCAAAGACGACCTTTCGGATGATAGAGGTTGACTCGGTATCCTACGATAATTCAATCGAACTGCAATACAAGTTTGCTTTTTTTTTTTACCTTGTATACAATGGTGCTAATTGTGAGACCGCCGTATCTTCCTCCTGATCCTGATCCTGATCCTCATTCTTCTTCTCTTCCTCCTTCTCCTCATCCTTCTCTTCCTCCTTCTCTTCCTCCTTCGCTTTCTTCTTCTCTTTGTCTTTCTCCTTCTTTTTCTTTCGTTTCTTTTTTCTCTTCTTCCTGTTCTCACTTCGAACGCTCCGATTCCATTTTGTATGCTTCCGCTTTGTTCGATTGTACTTTTTCCCACCTGTGACAAGTATATCAACCATATATTCTCCAGCGCGTTGACGCCCTTGATAATTTCGGAAACGTGTTTCCGCTCGCTCTGGACCATAAAACGCGAATAGTGCCGGAAGGCTCTGCAAAATACATCGTGCATAGCTATCATTGTGATATTTTAAGAGAACAAAAAGAGATAACAGTCAGAAAGATACTTTGAGACTCTTAGATGATTTTATTTTGAAAGATAGATTTTGTCTTTTATACTATGATAA